>APFE031358379.1:0-12916 GCA_000404065.3 Pinus taeda
CACAGATTTTCCCTAATGCAGCTAATGCAAATCAATAAACCTTTCTTTAAGATCACTAATTCACTAATCAAAATGAAAAGTCCTAATTTCATTAACTGTTTCAAAGCAAAAGAGATTTTCTTTTTCAATAATGGAAAAATGCACTAGAGAACTTTTGAGAAATAACAGTAACAAATTCTAACCAATACACACACGTTCAGTTCCTCAAAACACAAATCAAGCATCCAAAGAATAAAAAAGGTGCCAAAGACAACAATGAGTCGTGTGATCTAGGCTCAAAGTGAGACTAAGCGGAATTCAAGTGAAGACGAAGCAAATCACCTAAATAACGCAATGAAATGATTCACGACTACCAAAAAAGTGTAAGGAAGCAAGCAAGAGAGTCGACTGGACAACAAAAAGATCAAAACACCTTAGGAAAGCTCGATTCACAAGGCCATTAGATGCCCTAGGGCTTGAAATGCGAAATCGGTAGAAAAAAGCGAACACCCAAAGGGTAGCGATTGAAACCAGTCAAATCACACTCCAAGACACTCCAGTAGTCTAATAAAGGTACTTAGGACAAAAAAAAAGCTCAAAAAGTTGAGAACCAAGCAAACTTCAAAAGTTTACAGGCCTAGCGCGACTGTCAGGCTGCAACTAGCGCCTTTCAGGGATTGGCACGGGTTGTAAGTGTGCAACATGCGCCAATTGGCGCGACTGTCACGCTATAAACTAGCGGAAGTCGAGTTTGCTATGGAAAAATAAAAAACAAAAGAGCCAAGGCTAAACCAGCAATACCTAAGTACTCTCAAGAGGCAAAAACAACACAGGTATCCAACCCAGAAAGAAAAACAAGCGGGAGAAACCAAGGAAACAATCAAGGAACAAGGCAAGTCCCAAGTCATTCAGTTTGCAAACCAAACTAGAGATGGATTAAAGTAGCGTTGATCTACTTCGCTAATGCAAAGCAATAGCGTTTCGAAGGATATCTGGCTAGACTTCAGGCTCCGTCTAAAGTTTACAAATCAAACAACAAGACAAGATAAACAAACAAGGCAAAAGCCAAATCCCCAGCGGAGTCGCCAAATTGTTGTGTAGGTAAATCCCCTCTGCGGATAGACGTGATCCCACTAGCCTAAATAGGGTCTAGCAAAAATCAAACAACGCTAACACGCAGGTTCCTAATTTCAAAGTAAAGGCAAATGATGAGAGCCTACCTCGAATCCAACGCTTATATTCGTAGAAGAGTCGTCGCTTCCGTTCTTTCGCTTCAGCTGGTCACAATCCTCACGATCCCCGTGAATAGACACCTGTACATGCAAAGAACAACGCAAATACAAGCATAAAATCCAAGAAATGCAACTATGTATCAGTCAGAAAGGATACAACTCAAACATGATAATAAAGACACATGAGTGGAACCATAATGATAGTCGTCAATTATTATTGATAAACAAAAGAGAATACAACCAAGTTCTGACGTCAAATCCTCCTTTGGCTGGGTGAATCAGCAACACATGCCTTGCAAATCTTGTAAGGGATGGGAACAAGCCTCTCTCTCCTTGATTACTTGGACTTGGATCTCCTCCTTAAAGATTTAGCCTCATAGGGATGAACAAGGCCTCTTGCAAGATGAGCTTAGCAATTCTCAGACTTTGGGACTTAGATTTGGGAGCTTGAAAAGTAGAATTACTAACTAGCTTGTCAAAGGGGAAAGGACAAGCTTATATAGAGGTAGGAGGAGTAGATAAGACCGTCCACTTGATTCATGGGATTTTCCTTATCATGAGGAAGCTTCCATGAGAGGTGGAGAACTACTTCCCTCCTTGGGAGATACGAAGCCCAACTGAACCAACTCAAAGTGGAATTAGTTCATGGATAGTGTGGAAGGAACCTTCGGAAGTTTGTTTGTTAAAAACTTTACCCAACCGGGTTGGCACTAGTGCGACTCTAAGACAGAGCGCCAACTAGCGCGCCCTCTTTGGAGGATTTCTCCCATTGGCGCGAATAGCGCCAATGGAGAAAGGGCTATATTTTTTGGTATTTTGTAGAAGGTGTCTTCAGGGCATATGGAGTACATACTTTAAGGGATACAATGCAGGTGTTTTCAAGTTATGTCACTTCTCACAGGTCCCGGAATAGGTCCTCCAATGTACGGAAGAATGGGGTAACAGGGACGGTGACAAAATACTGTGTAACAATCAGTTTTACCTTTCTGTTGGTTTCTTTTATGCTCAATATTGTCCCATGGTAGCTTGCATGTAGATGCATCATGTGATCCATTTCCTTTGCAGTGAATACAGTGTAAATCTGCCTTTTCTCCTTGAGAATGTCTGCCCCCCTGCCTCTGAAATATCTTCCTCTTCCTCTTCGTCCACCTCTTCCTCTTGTAGAATCTTGAGCAAGGTGTTTTTCTTTATGATCAAGGCACACAGTCTCTTCAGAAGACTCATGGGTTGTCTTCTTTCCAAAATCTTTTTCTCTTTCAGCAAACTTTTTCACAAGAGAGTCAAAGGTTATATCTTTGAGATTTCCATTTGCTTGCAAAGACTCAAGATAATTGGAGTAAGTAGGATAAAGTGCCTTGAGAAAAGCAATAAGAGGGATATCCAGCGCAACCTTAGTGGATTTGATATCATGAATTATAGACTTTACTTCAGATGCAAAAGCAAGAGGATCATTATTTTGCAGTTCAAGAGTGAAGAGTTTAATCATGAGTTGGACGACTTCAAGTGTAGAATGTGAGTCATACAATTCTTTCAGCTTTTGTAAAGCTTCAAAGGCAGTTGAATATGATGAAATATGGCGACTCACCTCTTCATTTACAGATGCTGCGATTAATGCATAAGCTTTTCTATTCTTGTTTTCCCAAATGACGAGCTCTTTGTCTGAGGTAGGCTATACTGGGTCATTGTCTCCTTCTCCGACACACACTCCTCTCCACAACTCATTGAAGATGAGGGTGTGTTTTATCATCCGGGACCATTCAGGATAGTTCTCCTTGCCAGTGAGAACTATTCCTACCATAGAGATGATTGAATGCATTCTGTAAAAAATTCGTTGATAGAAAAGAATACTTCTGCCAATATACAGTAACAATGTACTCAAAAATTTCTGTGGGAAACAATCTTGGTTGTTTAATTCATATCACAGTCAATAATCAATCATTCACTGCGAGCTCTACAAAGTCAGAGCAGCAACGACATCAACCGCGAGCTCTACAAAGTTGGAGCAGCAACGACATCACAATTTGAAAGCTCACTGAAAGGAAAACACCATAAATTCCTTTGATTCTCTAGACCTTGAATCCAGTAATAAAAATATGGCAGCGTTAAAGTGCTGGACAGTGTAAAAAATATGGGACAACATTAAAGATATTTTAAAGATACACTAAAAATGTGTTGTCCAACCGATACCATATATATGTCAATACAAGCTTCAAGTTTCATCTACAAATTTAACTGCATATCACACTAGGACCACTCTAGCACATCGAAAATATACCTGAATTTTAACTGCAACAATTATTTTTTTTCATAAAATATGCTTGACGTGCAAAAGATGCACGAACTCCAGCCTGTATAGCAATGGCTGCTGAATGGAGGCGAATGTATGCTCTCCGCATAAGCCAATTACGAGTATTCTTTTGAATAAAAAAGGTTGTAGCTTCAACACATATGGACAATGTTCAAATGGAAATGCATTCAACTGTTATGGGACAGCGTTAATATGATTCAACAGATATGGAAAACGTTCAAATGGAAACGCATTCAAATGTTATGGGACAACGTTTTATGATTCAACAGTTATGGACAACGTTCAAATGGAAACACATTCAAATGGAAACCATATAAATGTCGATACCAGGAGCTGTCTCCCACGCAGAGATACCATTCAAATGTTATTATCCAAATGCATTCAACTGGAAATGTAGCATTAATATGATTCAACACCAACAACGTTAATATGATTCAACACCAACAGCGTTAATATGATTCAATACCAACAACGTTAATATGATTCAATACCACATACCAGGAGCTGGAAAACTTCGGACCTTCATCAATGGTGGCGTATCTCTGCAGTGGCACCCAGGCATTGAACGCAGAATACAAGAAATGATAGTCATCGGCGCTAAAACAAGAAATGACAGTGCTATAAAAAATTGACAGTATGGACAGATGTGCAGCGCTGGCAAAGGTAGGTTATCTCAGGACAAAGGGGAATAAGGCAGAGGTAGAGGCAGAGGCCAGGACAGAGGAGTTAAAAGAGCATAATAGCTAAAACAAGGAGCTGGCTCTGATACCATGTCAGGCCAGGCAGTAACTCCACAAAACAAACAACTGATTCATATATTATTCCATATGTAGGTCATTGTTATATACAATAGGGAGTGATTGTTCAGTTCATCTCCCGATGACTGTTCACATTCCTAATTTAATTATTTACATAAAATTCCCCCAATCATGAAGATTAGGTGTCAACAGTTGCATCTGCTATGATATCAAAGCCTAGTCCCTCCAAGCTTGTTTTTTCCTCTTGTATTTCATCTGCATTGGGAATGCATCTAGGACTCTTGATGGTACCGTTATGACCTCCTCCCCTATGTATTCCCCTCATCCTTCCTTGTCTGAGCTTGGCTCTCTCCCTACTGTGGATCCCCACTATAACCTTAGGCCCAAACTCCCCAAGCGAGATTCTTCTGCTGGGGTGGGGGGACTTGGCAATCTCGTACCTAGTCTTGGCCATGGTAAATCTAGAGGTAGAAAATCTCAGATTTCAACAACATATTTGAAGGCCATTTTAGATATAGCAGAAGCCAAGCAATAGTCTCTTGATGGGGTGCTTAAAGCAGCACAGGCCCTTGCGAAGGTTACTACATGATTGTTATTATCTTCAATTGCAGGGGGTTAGCTAGTTCCCAAAAAAAAAAACCAACCCTTCAAAGATTGATCCTTTCCTCTAGTCTTGAAATTATTTTTCTTTAGGAAACAATGGGTCCAGGAGATATGATTGCTGAAGCATTGAATAAAATGTTCCCTCCTTGGTATTTTTTCTCCTTGGATGAAAGGGTTTGATCAGGGGGTTTGGCCATGGGTCTCAATTTGACGTTTATTAAGGTCTCCAACACATGGGGCTCTGATATGGTCCTTAGAGAAAACATTTACTTAGCATAATTAAGCATGGGTTTAATTGTTGTAAATATATATGGAATTTTCCATGATAGAGCCCCTTTCTAGAACAATTTAATGGTTGTCATTCATGAAATAACTCGTTTGTTTATGATATCCAAAACTTTTCTTTCTTGTAATAATTTTTGAATGTGCTTTGTTTGAGCCGAGTCTTGCATCTTTGTAGGTCACTATGGAGATATCTACTATTTGTATGGGGTGCATGTCTCTCCTAAAGGTTCATTATTTAAAAATAATAAATGATTATTATATTTACATATTCAAAAATAGTAA
The DNA here is from genome assembly GCA_000404065.3 of Pinus taeda. Taxonomy (NCBI): domain Eukaryota; kingdom Viridiplantae; phylum Streptophyta; class Pinopsida; order Pinales; family Pinaceae; genus Pinus; species Pinus taeda. The sequence goes on from APFE031358379.1 coordinate 5,448, forward strand.
ATTATATATTTTTAAATGTATTTAATAAATAAAAGATTTTATAAATAATTTGAGGCCTCTATAGTTATTCATATTGTTGTTGAAGATTTAGTGAAATTAAGTGTGTAGTGTTTTAAATTTTATTTTGTTTTATTTTCTATTTAAATTTTTACATAATATTTTATTTTTTTATTTAAATTTTCCATTAAATTAAAAATAATATTTTGAGCAAAATAGATCTTGTTATGTTATATAAACATAAAAATAAGATGAATATCTTTATGGTTCATTGATGGAGCTAATATTCTTTGTTTCTAAATCTCGTCAAGATGTCACAGGCACTTGTGAGCATGCAACTTTCTACCCTCAGGGAATCCAAGATTTCACTTTCATTTTCCCGTTTGGATTTTTCAGTTTACACTGTGTGGAGGCAGTTCTAGGTAATAATGGATTGTTTTTTCGAGGGTTTGAGCATATTAGGAGACAATTTGAGGGGGTTTTACTACAGTAAAAAATGATGGTCGCGTTAATTTAGACCCTAATCCAAAGGATATTCTGGCTATTTGGCATCTTGAACCCACTTAGAAAAATTTTGCGAAAGTGCATTATCGTTCTAGCATATTGCATACAAATCAGGATGACACATTAGCGTCATTGTCCTTGGATGGGATTTTTGGTTCCTTGGATAGGTGACAAGCAGATTCTAACCGGTTGAATGTTTGGGGCATGGCGACGGCTCAAGAAGTGAGAAAACCTAGCTAGTTTCCAACACTAGTGCATAATGGAGTACCACTTTTGGGTAATCTGGAACAAGCTCCCCCAAAGATCTCATAAACCCTTGTGTCAGATGTACCTCGACTTTAGCTATGCGAAGGGCCCAATGATATTGTTTGAAGCCGTGGGGTGGTAAGTTTCAACGACATTAATCCTCTTATGTCTCCTTGGGTTTCGATGGTTTCAATCTAGTGAGAATTTGTCCTTGAATGAGATTTTCTTACAAGATGATTTGGCCCTGTCACATTCTCAAGGGCCTGAGCTAATTTTTTCAGCGGGAGTCATTGATGGTGTGGTATCGACAATATTCAAGCTGATTATTTCACGGCATAGGGCCCCCTTATCTCTGATTAAATTGAGGTGTTTCAAGAAGGATGGAAGGAAAGGATATCCCATGACAGTGTGTTGGGGCTTCCTCCTGAGTTTGTTGTGTTGGAATTCCTAGGTGGGAGTGTGCAAAAATGAGTGGATTCAGATGATGCCTTTTTCGAGGTTCAACCTCAAGAGTTTGGAGTAGCTAATACAGGTGGAACTCCCACAGTTGATGAGGGTTTGGCCACGCACCGAGAATGTGATACTAGGGGTTCTGAATCCCTAGAATCTGAGTAGCCAGAATATGTCTCGAATCAACAATTGGTCGATAGGGCCATAGAGACTAATAATGGTGAGGTTCATAAGGTGGGAATAAAACAGAAGAAACAAAAGTGTATTCGTCCAAAGGCAGATGATAGGAACCTACCACTTGGTGAGGACATTCAATTCGACTCAACTATGGAAGTATCATAGCACATTCTGGTACACCGAGCGAAAGGGAACTCTTTTAGAGCGAGCGAAATATATGCATGGATCAAGAAGACATGGGACGAATCTTCGGCGAAAATGGTCCAAGTAATTATCTTGGCTCTTGGTTGGTTTATGCTCCAATTTTAGTTAGAAGGCAGTGGAACAAGACTTGGCTCAACTAGAAATTCTTGTGGATAATGAGGTGGGTTCAAGTTTAGGGGCGAAAGATCAGCAGGAGGAGAAATTGGAGGTGCAAGAGGCAAGCATCAAGGAAGCTCAATCTTCTCCTCTCGCAGGTACTTGTGTTTCTCCCTTTCCCTATTCTATATCTCATTCGGAGGTTGCATCTGCTATGATATCAAAGCCTAGTCCCTCCAAGCTTGTTTTTTCCTTTTGTATTTCATCTGCATTGGGAATGCATCTAGGACTCTTGATGGTACCATTATGACCTCGTCCCCTATGTATTCCCCTCATCCTTCCTCGTATGAGCTTGTCTCTCTCCATACTGTGGATCCCCATTATAACCTTAGGCCCAAACTCCCCAAGCGGGATTCTTTTGTTGGGGTGTGGGGACTTGGCAATCCCGTACCTAGTCTTGGCCCTAGTAAATCTAGAGGCAGAAAATCTCAAATTTCAACAACATAATTGAAGGCCCTTTTAGATATAACAGAAGCCAAGCAACAATCTCTTGATGGGGTGCTTAAAGCAGCACACACCCCTATGAAGGTTACTACATGATTGTTATTACCTTCAATTGCAGCGGGTTAGCTAGTCCCCACAAAAAAGAAAAACCAACCCTTTAAAGATTGATCCTTTCCTTTAGTCTTGGAATTATTTTTCTTTAGGAAACAATGGGTCTAGTAGATATGATTTCTGAAGCATTGAATAAAATGTTCCCTCCCTGGTATTTTTTTCTCCTTGGATGAAAGGGTTTGATCGGGGGGTTTGGCCATGGGTCTCAATTTGACGTTTATTAAGGTCTCTAACATATGGGGCTCTGATATGGTCCTTAGAGAAAACATTTACCTAGCAGAATTAAGCATGGGTTTAATTGTTGTAAATATTTATGGACTTTTCCATGATAGAGCCCCTTTCTAGAACAATTTAATGGTTGTCATTCATGAAATAACTCGTTTGTTTCTGATATCCAAAACTTTTCTTTCTTGTAATAATTGTTGGATGTGCTTCGTTTGATCAGAGTCTCGCGTCTTTGTAGGTCACTATGGGGATATCTTCTATTTGTATGGGGTGCATGTCGTCTCCTAATGGTTCATTATTTAAAAATAATAAATTATTATTATATTTATATATTCAAAAATAGTAAATTATAGATTTTTAAATGTATTTAATAAATACAATATTTTATAAATAATTTGAGGCCTCTATAGTTATTCATATTGCTGTTGAAAATTTATTGAAATTAAGTGTGTAGTATTTTAAATTTTATTTTATTTTAGTTTCTATTTAAATTTTTACATAATATTTTATTTTTATTTAAATTTTACATTAAATTAAAAAGAATATTTTGAAGAAAATAGATCTTGTTATGTTATATAAACATAAAAATAAGATGAATATCTTTATGGTTCATAGATGGAGCTAAGATTATTTAGTTCTAAATCTCATCAAGATGTCACAGGCACGTGTGAGCATGCAACTTTCTACCCTCAGGGAATCAAAGATTTCACTTTCATTTTCCCGTTTGGATTTTTCATTTTACATTGTGTGGAGTCGGTTCTAGGTAACATTGGATGGTTTTTTCGAGGGTTTGAGCATATTAGGAGAAGATTTGAGCATATTAGGAGGTAATTTGAGGGGGTTTCACTATAGTAAAAAAAGATGGTTGCATCAATTTAGGCCCTAATCCAAAGGATATTCTGGCTATTTAGAGTCTTGAACCCAATTAGAAGAATTTGGCGAAAGTGCATTATCGTTCTAGCATATTGCATACAAATCAGGATGACACATTAGCGTTGTTGTCCCTAGATGGGGTTTTTGGTTCCTTAGATAAGCGACAAGCATATTCTAACTAGTTGAATGTCTGGGGTGTGGCAATGACTCAAGAAAAGAGAAACCCTAGCTAGTTTCCAACACTAGTGCATAATGGAGTACCACTTTTGGGTAATCTGGAACAAGCTCTCCCAAAGATCTCATAAACCCTTATGTTAGATGTACCTCGACTTCAACTATTCGAAGGGCCTAATGATATTGTTTGAAGAAGTTGGGTGGTAAGTGGTAAGTTTCAATGGCATTAATCCTCTTCTATCTCCTTGGGTTTTGACGACTGAAGCTTCTTTGCCAAAATCTAGTGAGGATTTGTCCTTGAATGGGATTTTCTTAAAATATGATCTGGCCCAGTCACATTCTCAGGGGCCTAAGCTAATTTTTCCAACAGAAGTCTTTGATGGTGGGGTCTTTGCAGATATTTGAGATGATTATTCAAGGCCATAGGCCTCCCTTATCTCTGATCAAATTGAGGTGTTTCGGGAAGGATGGAAGGAAGGGATATCCCATGGCCATGTGTCGGGGCTTCCTCCTGAGCTTGTTGTTGTTGGAATTCTTAGGTGGGGGTGTGCAAAAATGAGTGGATTCAGGTGGTGCCACTGTAGGGGTTCAACCTCAAGAGTTTGGAGTAGTTAATCTGGGTGGAACTCCCACCATTCATGAAGTTTTAGTCACCCACCCAAAAGGCGATACTAGGGGTTTTGAATCGCTAGAATCTGAGCAGCCAAAATATGGATCGAATCAACAATTGGTCGATAGGCCCACAAAGAATAATAATGGTGAGATTCATAAGGTGGGAATAAAACAAAACAAAAGGAAGTGTATTTGTCCAAAGGCAGATGATATGAACCTGACACTTGGTGAGGGCATTCAATTCGACTCATCTATGGAAGTATCAGAGCACATTTTGGTACATCGAGTGAAAGGGCACTCATTTAGAGTAGATGGAATATATGCATGGATCAAGAAGATGTGGGATGTATCTCCAATGAAAATTGTCGAAGTAATCATCCTGGCTTGTGGATGGTTCAAGCTCCAATTCTAGGCAGAAGGAAGTGCAACAGGACTTGGCTGAACTGGAAATTTTTGTGGATAATGAGGCAGGCTCAAGTTCGAGAGCGAATGATCAGTGGGAGGAGAAACTAGAGGTGCAATAGGTAAGCATCAATGAAGCTCAATATTCTCCTTTCGTGGGTACTTGTGTTTCTCCCTTTCCCTATTTTATATCTCATTCGGAGGTTGCATATATCAAATCCTGGTCCCTCCAGGATTGTTTTTTCCTCTTGTATTTCATTTGCATTGGGAATGCATCTTAGGATTCTTGACAAGACCATTAAGACCTCCTCCCTTATATATCCCCCTCATCCTTCCTCGCCTAAGCTTGTCTCTCTCCCTATTTTGAATCCACAATATAACCTTAGGCCCAAAATCCCCAAGTGTGATTCTTTTGCTAGGGTGGGGGGACTTGGATATTAGTTATTGGTAGCATCAGATGTGTTCTAGACATGAAAATTGGTGGGGAGGGTAAGGCACATGATTTCTAAAGAACCCAAAAACCGTTTGGTGAAATTCCAGACAAATTGTATTTTATTAAAATAATTAATATTTTTAATGGGGTTCCTAAGTCTAAACTTAGGAAAATTAAAATATTAATGGGTATTAATCAAAATATGGGTGAGAATGATCTAGAAGGCGGATTTAGTCATGTTTTAATCTTAACCATTAATTAGAGACTTAATCTCAGTCGTTGAAGTCTCATCGAGAAAAGGATAAGAAGGAGGCTTGGGGTTCATTTAGAGACACACAGAGAGATCAAGGAAATCGATTTTTTGAGGTGAGAAGTTCTCAGGAGGGAAATTTATTTTGGAGATCTTCCAGCAGAGGGGCAGTGAAAATCCGAGAGAACGAATTTCTGGAACGTACGCGGTAGAGAGAGGATAGAAAGACATCCAAAAGAGGGATGTTGTTGGCCTACATAGTGTAATGCAAATAGTGAGGACAAGTCAAGTTTCTGCTAAGGGAATTCGAAGTTTAGTTGCCAGAATTGAGGGTGTGAGACTGGGAGGCAAGAAAGTTGATTTCTCAGCCAGCAGAGGATCTAAAGCAGAGAGACAGTGTAATACCCAGGAGGGATGATGGACAAGCTGCCTAGGGTGACACAGTTTGACGCAGAGGCCATCAGAGGATGATGCAAAGCCTCCAAAGCTGAAGTATCAATCATTGTTTCTCTAGTGACAGGGTGAGCTGTTGCATTGGTTTTCCTGCATTGGGTTTTTCCCAAGACTATTTTGTCCAAAAATAATTGTGTCCTATGTATCTTGTTCTTTGCTCAGTTTTCTATTTCAAGTAATCAAATTTTATGTAGTGTAGGTTGTAGAAGTAATTTGCTTCAATATTCAGAGAAGAACTTGATACTGTATATTAAAATCAAGTAGGTGAAGTAGATTCAGATTTGTTGTAGTAGGGGTTCCTTTAGGATTTGGAATTTTCACATGGTATCAAAGCATTGATTTTGAACAGGAATGGTGGATCCAACGCTGAGCAGAGAGGCCAATAACTACATTTGGTAGAAATTCAAATCCCCTTGAAGGGATTGCACAGTCCTTGCCGAGAAGTAGAGATGAGGAAATCTCTCTCTGAGAGAGTCGATAGAGAGATATGATTTCCAGTTCATGTGTTTGTAGAAGCAGAGAGAGTGACACAAAGGCTTAACACATTACTTGAAGGGAGCAGTTTCTGCTGGGGTGGAAATCCACTGGAAAAGAGCGAAGACACATAGAAGGCGAATTTTCTCCTTAGACAACTTTTTGCCAAAAATTTCAAATTTCTCACTTGCTGGGCAGTTGAGCAGTGGCTAGAGGAGTCAATTCGACAGTTTGGGTGAGATGGCATCAAACCGGCTCAGAGATCAGGATAGGTTGGAAGGAGCTTTCAGCTATGTCATATGGAAGACCATAATCTTAGCTATTATGGAGGAGTACAATCTCAAAGCCTATGCCAAGAGTGTTGTGGTTGTTCCTACTGACAATGATTAGAATAAGAAGTACAAGGCTAAGTAGAGGAAGGTGAAGAGGTCCATGCTTGATGTAGTTCGAGATCATGTGGTCTCACACTTGCAAGGAAATGATACAACCCATTAAATGTGGGAAGATTTGTCTTCATTGTATGAAGGTTCTTCCGAACAACGGAAGATTTACTTAGAACAAAAGTTGCAATGGACATTGATGTAGAAGGGAGAAGGGGTTAACTCCTACCTTTAACTTCTTCAAAACACCAAGGACTAGCTTTTTGTAGTGGGGTCTACTCCTTAGTCTATCACGATGGAAAGGATGACCCTGAATGGAGTCTTGGATAAATGGAAAGTCTTCGTTCAAATTATATTGGGCAGGGAAAGATTACCTTCATGGGAGGAGATGTGGACAACCCTTCAACAAAAAGAATTAAGGAGGGATCTGGTTAAGGTCAACCTCAATGATAGCAGTGGGAATGGCACAAAGACAAAGGAGGAGGAGGAGAACAAAAATCTAGCATCAAAGGGACAACAGAAGTAGAAATAGAAGGACATTTCGAAGGTTAAATGATTCATATGTGGCGAGATAGGCGACTTTGCATCCCAGTGTCCTTTGAAGCAAAAGGATAAGGATGAGAAACATGATCCTAAGGCTACTCTAGGAAAGATTGACAAAGATGAGTTTTCCATGAGTGCACACAGATCTCCAGGAGGGAAATAAGGCGATATTGAGTTGTAGTCGAGAGGAATAAATGTGGGGAGGATACTTGAAGAGTCCACTTCTTAGATCCATTCCTTTCTATGTGAGCTCGAGATTCAACAATAGCGAGATGGACTTAGTGTTAGATGATGCAGTGGATTGTCTGGAGAGACAGATGCAGTAGCCAAAGACCGGAGACTGATCAACGAAGAGCAAGGT
>APFE031358381.1:0-25110 GCA_000404065.3 Pinus taeda
AGAAGAAAAAGGGGCAGCGCTCAAATGTGAAGTGTAGCAGCGCAATAAGAAAAGTATGCAAAGCATGGAGACCCTCACAGCAGTGGGAAGATAGAATATAAAACAACAGTTTTCAAATTTGTGTTATGCAGCCATGCATGAATTTTTTTTGTTGAGAATGTTTATTTTATGCACTGTAGTGCAGAGGTGAAGCGGCTTTGAGCTTGTGGAAGCAAAAGCCATGAAGGTATGTGTTTGTAATGGCTGTCAAGTGATGATATGCATTGTAATGCAAAACAAGGAGATCCGCACATCAGTGCGAAAGCAGAACAAAAGGCAAGAGATGAAAAGTGAAATGGTTCGCAGCAGCGAATAAAATCCCAGAAGAGCACAATAGTGTGACAGGAAGAAAGACTTGTGGTAGCAAGTGAAAGTTTGGAATTCTTTTTACAGGTGCTTATAGTTTGATGAAATGAATGGGAATAAATTTTTTTTTATGTGAGAACTCAGAATTTTAAATGTAATGAAAATTTCACACATGAGTGAATGTGAAATAAATTCTTATTTTACAGCAGTAAACCAAAGTAAGAATTTCCCAGCTTACAGCAGTAAATGCAAAAGTTTTTAACACAGCAGCTTGTTGAGAAGAAAAAGGATTCGGAGCAGTTTGAAAATGGAATATATGTTTTTCACAGCAGTGTGAATTGGAATGTAGCAGCGTGATGTTTGGTTGTTTGCTAGTGGGAAAGGAAAGGAATGCCTAGCAGCACAAATCTCATAATTTTTGTTGGTGAAGATATGCCAGTAATGTGAAGCAAGTGAAGAACGCAGCGAGCAGAGTAAATAAAACCAGAAGACTTTTACAGCAGTAAAAGTAAATTTTATTTTTCACACAGTAGTGAAAAAGAGTTATGTAAATTATGTTTTGTTTGGAGATTGAAATGCATTGAAATGCAGTGCGAATGTATCTGGTTGTAATCCCTCTGTTAAAGAGGATGATGCTTTTCAGCACAGTGTCATGGTAAATCCCTCTGTCAAGAGGAAGATGCCTTTTAGCATACACATGGTAAATCCCTCTATCAAGAGGATGATGCTTTTCAGCACAGTCTTTTGGTGAAGCCCTCTGTTAAAGAGGAAGGTGTTTTTTCAGCACATTGTTATGGTAAATCCCTCTGTCACGAGGAAGGTGCTCTTAAGCACAGTTTCAGGTTAATCCCTCTATTAAGAGGAAGACTATTTTGTTGCTTGTGAAACTGCATCTGAAGCAGTGTTAGTGAATCCCTCTCTTAAGAGGAAGATTTGTTGTCTTTGGAGAATTCCTCTATCAAGAGGAAGATGCTCTTCAGCATAATCTCGGGCGAATCCCTCTGTTAAGAGGAAGACTCTTTTGTAACAGCAGCGTGTCAAGGAGTTGAGAAAATGTTTGGGTATGACTGAATGCCCAGCAGTTGAAATTAAAGGGGAGTGTTGAAAATTGTAATTCCAACTGCACGTGAGTGTTTCAATGTGCAGCGATCCCAGCAACCCCAGCGATTCAGCCCAGCGACTTCAGCGATGAGTAGTCAGCGACACAGGCAGGCAACTCAGCGATTCAGCGATGAGCGAACAGCTGATATCGCATCGGCATATCGCATCGGCGGAATAGAAGTGGAGCTTTAAAAGTTGTTTTTACTATTTGCGATGAGCCGGACCCGATGAAGGAAATAATCTCTTTTTGATAAATTATCGGGTCCATATTATTTTCGCTATCGGCGAAAACCAAGTGGTCAGCTCTTTCCCATGCGATAAGCTCTCACCCGATATTGTGGATCCGACTGCTGTTCAACATTTTGGTTCATAATTTTTCGGGTCCGCAAGTGGCTCATTATATATATATTTTCATGCATATATTATAATATATATATCAGGGTTATCGGGCATGTGGTGATCGGGATTTCGCAATCGGCAGAAACAATGGGTACACATATGTGTGGCATGCGATAAAGCCTGGACCCGATATAGTTCCAAAAGCATATTTTATAATGGGTGAAGTAAAAGCCTGGGAAAGGATTTTTGACGTGAAGTGTAAGTCCTCTTACCGCCATTTATCTCAGTAAGACAGTAAATGATATTTACTGTGGTTGGTATGGTGAAGTTTTAATTCTTCCTGAGCCAGAGTATGGGCATGGAAAAATATCAGTGAAAGCATTTAATTTTCTACTGTCTTTTTTTTTCGGAAGTATGGGATGTAAGTCCTCCCTCTGGTAAGTCATATTGTAATGATATTGTGAAATACGCACAGCAGTGCGAAGCAAGGAAGAGCAATAGTGAAACATGCACAGTAGTGTGTGAAGCATAAGTGAGAGCAATGGAGAAATAAGCACAGCAGTGTGAAGCAAAGAGAGAAGGGAACGCACAGGAGTGTGCATGAATATTTTTATGGGTTGAAATGTTTGATGAGAAAATGGTAAAACGCAGCAGCAGCGTAAAAACCTTTTCTTGGGTAATGTAAGAATTGTAAAAAGGAATGCACAGAGAAGCAGTGAAGTGAATGAAGAAAACCAGGGGCAGTTTTGGTTTCAAAACCATGAATAGTTTCACACAGCAGTGAAAAGGTAAATCTGTAAATCCCTGTAATTTTTGTTTTCACACAGCAGTGAATGTAAATGAAATATTTACACACAGTGGTGTAAAATTTCAAAGTTGGCAGAGTAATCTCTGTTGTAATGTTTTGGTGAATCCCTCTGAGTGAAAGAGGATGAATGTAATGTTTTGATGAATCCCTCTAAGTGAAAGAGGATGAATATGTCTTAGTAATTTCTCAGGTGAATCCCTCTGAGTGAAAGAGGATGAATGTAATGTTTTGTAAATCCCTCTCAGCAAAGAGGATGAATGTATATCAGTCATTTTATTTTAATGAATAGAGATCTTTTATGGTGGTGAAATACTCTGTTCTCAGCTATTTTTTTAAAAAGGGTCCTCTATGCAAAAAGATCCTGGAGCAAAGGTAACAGAGCATTTGCTCTGTGGTGTTTGTTTGATTGTCTGGTTTTGGTATTTTCCCATCCCATTGCAAAAAATACCCAACAGTGGTATCAGAGCTAGTCCAGGCTCTTTGATGGAGACAGAGCAGGTTCATGCTCTTTGAAGTGTCAAAGAAGCTGAAGGAAAGACCCTTGTTGCATCATTAGTAAAGCTTCTCCAGCTGTGTGAAGTTTCAGCCAAAGGGATTCAGGTATTTCTCAAGTTTTTAAGTTGTTGTTGAAGAAACAGTAAGTCATTTTAAAAACACAGTCAGGGATTTTAAAAACAGTTAAGAATGGCAAGGTCAAAGAAGAAAGTGTCCAAATCCCCTAAGGTTGTGTCTCCCTCCTCTGTTAAAATAGAAGGCAAACTATTTGAAAACATTCTATTTGAGGCTTTAAAGTCTGAAGGGAACTTTGATATATGGGAAATAAAAATGAGGACTTTCTTAAAGTCTGAAGGCATTGAAATTTGGGAGTCAGTGATTGATGATAGTAAGATGGATGAAGAATCCAAGGAGTACAATGCAAAGGCAGCAAAGATAATCTTGGATGGTCTGCCTGATTCTGTAAAGAAGAATCTAGGAAAATATTCATCAGCAAAGGATATATGGGACAGACTGCATGAGCTTCATGCAAAGGGAGCACTGACCATGACCATGAATCAAGAAGGAAATTCTGAACCCATCATAGAAGCTGAAAATGAGAAGGTTGACCTCATCAAGCTTCAAGTGCAAGAAAGGGATGAAGAGCTTGCCAAGCTTAAGAAGAAACTTGATGAAAGCAAAAGGAAGCATCATGAAGAAGTCATATCCATGACAAATCAGTTGAATAAAGCAAAGAAGCAGGAAGATGCCTTGTCAAGTCAACTTGAACAAAGGCACAAGAGAGTGAACAAACTTGTAGAAGAGATTGGACAGTACAAGGTAGAGGTATCCTCTCTTAAGTCTGAGCTACAAGAAGCTAAGAAGCAGGCACAAGAAGCTGAGAAGAAAATGGAGAGCAGTCAAGCAGAAGTCTCCAAAATGAAGTCAGATGTAATCTCTCTTAAAATAGCAGCAGCTGAAGCTACTCGTAGCAAGGAAGAAACTGAGGAACAGCTTGCAAAGAAGAATGATGAGTGTGAAAGATTGGAAGAAGAGATTGTCCTCCTCAGGAAGAAGGTTGAAAGGATGAACAAGATCATGAAGAGCTCTCAAGCTTTGGATGACATGCTCAGCTATCACAGATCTCCATCTGATAAATCAGGACTTGGGTATGTAGGTGAATCCTCAAACAAGGATGAAAATGCTTTAAGCAAAGGAGATGTGAAGAAGCCAGAAAGAAATGGTGATGCTCCTAGTCCCAGCGAAGGCAAGGAGAAAAATGAAGGCTGCAATAGAAGAAATCTTGCTCCAAGTAGAAAACCAGCTTCAAGAAGAAATGTAGCTGATGGCAAAAAGTCAAGAGGCAATGGTGATCATCAAAGGATCTCAAGGCAACAAGGCTTCAGAAGTACATCAAAGAAACCTCCATCTCCCAGGTACCAAAGTTCATTTTTTGGTTATTGTTATTCTTGTTCAAACTTTGGTCATATGGCAAAAGACTGTAGAGCATTTCATGGAGATAGATGTTGTGGTCCCCGACAATCTCCAAGAAATAATTTCACAAGAAGAAATCATGAATTTTTATTCATGAAAAATGTTGAATGTTTCAAGTGTCATGACATTGGGCATATGGCACGAGATTGTAACTTGACATGGGCTCTTACACAAGCTAGACCCATGCAAAAGAAGAAAGTTACACAAGTGTGGAGAAGGAAGGAAAGGCAATCTGAAAATCTTTTGAACTCCCTAGCTGATCTAAATTTGTTTTGAGAAAAATCTGCCAAAAGAAGACAAGCACACATTAAAGGGGAGCTTGTAATTTTTTTGTTGCTGAACTGTCTTAACAGTCACTCTTTGTTGAAGACCTTTTATAAGGGAAAAATATGAAGTTAAATCTGCCATAAAAGCAGAGAAGAAAAAGGGGCAGCGCTCAAATGTGAAGTGTAGCAGCGCAATAAGAAAAGTATGCAAAGCATGGAGACCCTCACAGCAGTGGGAAGATAGAACATAAAACAACAGTTTTGGAATTTTTTTTATGGAGCACATGCATTGAAATGCATAGCAATGGAAGGTAGTTTCCTTCTATGTAATGTGAAAGAATATACTCACAGCAGAGTGAGTACAATACACAGCAGTAAAAGAATGTAATGTTTTTCTTCATATGCAATGCAGCATGCAAAGAAATGCATAAAGAGAAACAGGGACAACAGATTTTTAATGCACATAGGTGAATGATAATGTGTGACAGCAGAAAAATGAAAGGAGCTGCACAACAGTGCATTGTGTAAAAAAAAAAAAAATTGAATGAAGACTAAGATTATGTGAAGCAAGGGTGTAAAAAGAAAAGGCAGCAGCCTGTGTTATTTTTATTGTGTGGAGAATGCAGCGCAAAACAACGTGAGGATGATTTCTCTCTATGAGCAGGTAATGGAGAGTAAAGAGTTAGTGTATGGGCACACAACAGTGTGATGAAACAATAGGCAGTCACAGTGCAAATTGCAGAGGCAACGGAGCAGCAAATAAAAACCCAGGATGACAGAGTCTAAGGTTATGGGTATGGACAACAATACATAAAAAAAATGCAGCAGCATGAAGTTTTTTTGTTGAAGAAATGAAAGGTAATGGATAGCAGCAGATGGAAAAGAAATTTTTTCTTTACAGCAGTGTAAATTTGTAAGGTGGGACAGAGTAATTGTTCCAGAAAAGATTGAGCATTCTGTCTTTGAAGAATGCACAACAATGCAGAGTTTGCAAAGAAATGTAAGTGAAGTGCAGCGACACAACAACAAGTGTAGACATAGCAGTGTGGGGTAGACGCAACAAAGAAGATGGCACAACAGTGCAGCAAAGAATATGCAGCAGCATAAAAGAACAATGTAATGAGTATGCACAACAGTGCAATGAATGTTTTGTTTTGAAACTGCATCTAAAGCAGTGTTTGGCGTTAATCTCTCCGTGAGAGGAAGAGAAGTTCTTAGTGTATCCCTCTGTTAAAGAGGAAGGTGCTTTTCAGCACAGTGTCATGGTAAATCCCTCTGACAAGAGGAAGATGCTTTTTAGCATAGTCACAGGTAAATCCCTCTATCAAGAGGAAGGTGTTCTTCAGCACATTGTTATGGTGGATCCCTCTATCACGAGGAAGGTGCTCTTAAGCACAGTTTCAGGTTAATCCCTCTGTTAAGAGGAAGACTCTTTTGCAACAGCAGCATGTCAAGGAGTTGAGAAAGTGTTTGGGTAAGATTGAATGCCCAGCAGGTGAAATTAAAGGGGAGTGTTGGAAATTATAATTTCCCCTGTGCGCAGGAGGGCAGGAGTTAAGGCGCGGTCAACAGTCAACGCAACTTAGAAAACCACCCAGCTGCAAACTTAAAACCGGCAGGAAGATATCGCACCACTCTTCGACATGAGGTTGTTTCCGGACAGTGTGGTCCGATGCCGACAACTGTCCAACAGTGACGCTCGCGTGACATCAGCCTCAGGCCTCCATCGGAAGGTATCACACGGTCAGCTCACCCTGTCCGATATCCGTCCGATTGAACATGTTTGTTGTCCGCCGTTTGATCTCCGGGAAAGTACTGCGCAGTTTAACCTGTCCGAAGTACATACGGCCTGTTTGAAAAATTAATGCAGCGTGGAGTAATGGACCTGTCCCATACGCTATGTTAAATGGCTGACATTCCTTTTGGTAAAATCTTTAATGTTTCTTACGGCAAGTTAATAGGAGTATGGGCGATATATACGGTAAGTTTTTTTTAATATATGTTTTAAAAAAAAACAAACGTTGACCCTTTTTGTTATGTAAAAGAAACGCATGGGGATTGTATTAAAAAAATATATGCGTGTTATGTAATTGCATTAAAAAAAAGAAGAGCGACCCCTGCAGTGCAAAAGAGGAGAGGGGTTTGTAATGTGATATTGTATTATCGCACGGGGTGAACAAAAACCATGTGGGGCTTGGAGCAGCCAATAGAAAACACACAGGGATTGTAATCCAGTGTGAGAAGTGCGTGTGCTATGTAATTTGCACATGGTAAAAAGGATATAGTGCGCAGCACCAAAAATGTGAAAAACGCACACAGTGAAAATGGTATGTGAATTCGCAGTAGCGAATATAAAATACACAGATTAATTTTGTATTGCAGGGAAGGAATGCACAGAAGTGCAAGAGTATTTTTGGGTCTGTAATGTAAAAGGGATTTTATGCACCAGAGTAATTTTGTCTTGGTAATGTAAGAAGTAAAAAAATTGCACAGCAGTGCAGGAGAAGGAGGAGAAAGTAAATGAAGAAAACCAAGGGTAGGTTGTTTCAAATCCATGAGTTGTTTCACACAGGTGAAAAGGTGAATGTGTAAATCCCTGTAAGTTTTTGTTTTCACACAGCAGTGAATGTAAATGAAATATTTACACAGTGGTGTAAAATTTCATAGGAGGCAGAGTAATTTCTTTTGTAATGTTTTGGTGAATTCCTCTGAGTGAAAGAGGATGAATATGTCTCAGTAAATTCTCAGGTGAAAACAGAGTTTTGGTTTAATGCTGGTTTTGGTAAATCCCTCTCAGCAAAGAGGATGAATGTATATCAGTCATTTTATTTTAATGAATGGAAATCTTTTATGGTGATGCATTACTCTGTTCAGTGAATTTTTTTTTAAAAGGGTTCTCTGAGTAAAAGATCCTGGAGCAAAGGAAACAGAGCATTGGCTCTGTGGTGTTTGTCTGGTTTTGGTATTTTCCCATTGCAAACAAAAATACCCAACAATCTGCCGCTTTGCAAACTACTGCGGCCCTTACGGTATTGGTGCAGCTGCGAGGAATCGATTATTTTTGCAGCAGGTACTTGTTTGTCTATGAGAACCATCTCGGATCGAAACCAGGTAGCGTTCATCAATGTCATGGATGTTTCAGCCTAGCCAAAAACTTGGAGGTCTCATTTCTGGAAGCAGACAGGGAACATCGCCGGCATCAGTATGGGGGCTGGTCTGCTGTTTATAATAGTTCTGTATTTTCTCTTTACCCTGCTGCGAAAGAAGCGGCGGATGAGAAAGATGGAGGCGCTCAATGGGGACGACGGATTCTTGAAGACGCTGTCCGTGCTGCCACCCAGATTCACCTTCGACGAACTGAAGGCAATCACGCGAGATTTCGGTCGGAAGCTCGGATCTGGTGGCTTCGGCTCTGTGTATGAGGGAGTCCTTGGGGACGGAACCATGGTAGCCGTGAAGCAATTGGAGGACGCTTTCCAGGGGCTACGGCGAATTCCGAACGGAGACAGCCACGTTGGGAAGCCTGAGCCATGTGAACCTCGTCCAACTTCAGGGATTCTGCACCGAAGAATCCCACCACCTGCTCGTCTATGAATACATGGTGAACCGCTCTCTGGATGGCTGGCTTTTCTCCGCAGACGCCGCTAGGCATCTGAGTTGGAGTACTCAGATGAGGATCGTTGTAGACACTGCTCGCGGGCTGGCGTTCTTACACGAAGAGTGTTGCGAATGCATTGTGCATCTCGATGTAAAACCCGAGAACATTCTCCTCGACGATCGTGTCCGGGCGCCGGTGCGTAGATCTCTCGGCTCCGGCGGAAGACTGCTATCTTGCTGCTGCGACCATTCGGAGGTTTCAGAAGGAGAAGTTAATGGAAATCGTGGATACTCGTTTGCAGGTGCATGGATTACCTGCTATCTTGCTGATGCGACCATTCGGAGGTTTCAGGAGGAGAAGTTAATGGAAATCGTGGATACTCGTTTGCAGGTGCATGGATTACCTGCTATCTTGCTGCTGCGACCATTCGGAGGTTTCAGGAGGAGAAGTTAATGGAAATCGTGGATACTCGTTTGGAGGTGCTTGGATTACTGGAGGAGGATGAAGCAAAGAAAGTTGTTATGGTGGCACTTTGGTGTATACAGGACGATCCTGCCATGAGACCGGATGCCAGTGCAGTAAGCCGAATGCTAGAAAACCAGATGCAAATTGAAGAGCCACCCATGACTGCTCTGGAAAATGCGCTTACTAAGTAGCACCACATCTGGATCTCGGCGGCTGCCACTGGTAATGTGCAAATTGCATATAATTGATCGGCCTACTCATTCATTCCAGCTTGGTTGAGGTGGGATGGGCTTGTTACGGCAGGTACGACAATCGCCGATCGTTTTTGGTACGCTAAATACAGGGTAGGCAGCCCCCACAGGGCAATTGCTAAATGTGCGATCATAGGAAATTTAATGTGCCTAATATGGGGCGGTGTTTAACACCATATAACACTTTCGCGCGGTGATGAGAGTTTAACACCATATAACACTCCCATGCGGTGATGAGAGGGAAAAAACCGTGCAGAGTATTATATGGTGTTAAACACCGCCCATTGTCAGCGGGCATTAAATTTTCTATGATCGCACAAATAAGAGTCGCCGACGGCACATGGGGTTTGTAACGCCCTGGTGAATCGGGCAGGCGCACGATGATGGGCGGGCGCCCCGCACGATGGGCAGACATTCTACTACACATCAAAATTGGCTGGAGGCACAACCCGGGCAGGTGTGCACGATGGTGGATGGGTGTTCCGCACGATGGGCGGGCAACCTGGACACATTTGGCAAACGACGAGCGGAGCTACACGGCGTGCAGACAAACGAAGAATCGGGCGCCCCGCGCACAATGGGCGGGCGACCCGAGGGCGACCCGCGCCCGAGGGGCGGGCGCCCTGAACGATCATCAAACGGAGTCTCTTCATACACGGTGGAGCATATACATATGTATATAGGTGTTGGCGTATGGGTGATGGGCTGTGTGCAGGTGCGCCTGCCCAACCCACGGTTCGGGCAGCAAAAATATATATGTACTATGAGTACCATATATTGTGGTGGGCTGTGCACGGGGTGCGCCCACCCTCCTGATGAACAGGTCGTGCAAGCGTTCAGACAGTTCGGTGGTGAACGGGCAGACAGTTCAATGTTAGCGGTGGGCTATGCACGGGGTGCGCCCACCCCCCTGGTGAACGGGTCGTGCAGCATTCAGGCAGTTTGGCGGTGAACGGGTCGTGCAGCGTTCACGCAGTTCGGCGGTGAACGGGTCGTGCGCGTTCAGACAGTTCGATGTGGCGGTGGGCTATGCACGGAGTGCGCGCACCCGCCCGATGAACAGGTCATGCAAACAATCGTTCGGAACAGTTCAAGTGTTGGCGTGGGCTATGCACAGGGTGCGTCCACCTGGGAATGGACGTGTTGGCATAACGTAGCGGCGGTGGGTTGCACACGGGTGCGCCCACCCGCCCGGCAAAGGCTCGTGCGGTAAGAGCTCGGACGAAGACGGCAGCGTGGATGAACGGAGGTGGCAAGCGGGACTCGAGCACAGTGGGCAGCGCGGCAGCATGGACGAACGAGCGACGAACGACAAATTGCGTAGTGCGAAGTGAAGGTCGAAAGGTTATACCTTTGGCGTGGGCAGCTTTGCACATGGCAAAGGCCGACCCGCCAAAGAGTTTAACACACGACGGTTAAGTTAATATGAACGTCGGCTTTAAAAGAAGAGGGGCATTATATTATAATTGTGGGGGTCGGATTTTAGAACCGACACCCCTCCCAAACGTAATGGCAAACGTATATAAGGGTGAGCACGAAGGCTCATTCGAATCACTCAAGCAAGCACTCTCAAGTCTTGAACGAAGAGGAAAGGGCGCAGTCTTATGGTGAATGCGCATGCCTTATGCGCAGAAATAAGGAAGGCGCAATTCGATCAGCGGTTGAGCTTGGTAAGGGGGTTGAATCAGCGAAGGAAAGAACAGGTTTATGCCGGGCTGAAGGCTGGTTCGCACATCGGTGGTGCGCACTTAGTTGAGGAAGTGGGTATAACGGAAGGCTGTTCTACGCCTTGCTGTATGTAAGAATCTGAAGTGTTGGCCATGGGATTTTAGCCCAGCGCACTTGTTGTAATATCGCAAATTGTAATAAAAACTGTGGGCAGACTTTACCGGGAGTTGCCCCTCCCATTCTACACGTTTGGTTGCAATTGTTATTCGGTTTAATTGCATATGAAATGTTAAGAATGGTTTATAATGAATTATGATGGTTAATGCTTTTACATGGTTAAGAGATAACAGTTAAAGCATGTTTGTGTTGGTTAAGGCGTAGTCCATATGTACATTTATTGAACAAATAAACGTGCATGGTGGTGCCGCACCCGCCCAATAAGAAAAAAAAAAGATTGGGGGCGTGACAGGTGGTATCAGAGCAGGGTTGCTCGACAAGCTTTTGAAGGTGATTTGGGGAAGACGGTGAATGGTTGATACCAGGTCACAAAAGAACAAGAAGCTGGCAACTAACTCTCAAGCTGGGTCTAGCCATACGATGAAGGACGCAGTGAGAGATACGACACTTGAGTTCATAGAAAAGGTAATCGGGAGGATGGAGACTTTGGAGAACTCTTGGAACCAAGAGGTGGGTTCGCTCAGCAAGGAACGAGAGACCATCTCAAAGGTCAAAGAAGAACTTGAAGAACTCCGAACACAGCATGATGAGCTCAAGACACAATACGAGTACACTGATTTCTTGTGTACACAGCTTGAAGGAAGGGTCAAAGAGGTCGAGGAATCAAGGGATCAGGGTCTTGCAGAGATCGTGAACTTGAAAGGGACTCTTGACAAAACAAAAAAAGCTCTTGAGGAGGCCCAAGATGAGATTGAGGTATTGAAAAGGGCCGTGAGGCACAACTCGGGTGGAGGAGTGCTCCATGTAAAGGTCAAAGAACCGGAGTCTTATGACGGCACAAGGAGCGCAAAGGTTCTTGGCAACTTCTTGTGGGACATGGAGCAGTACCTAGAACAGTTGAACCTACCTGCAGGAGAGGCGCAAGTCAAGGTAGCCGCCCAGTTCCTAACTAATGATGCCAAGATGTGGTGGCGAAGGAGGGCCGATCAGATTACCAATGGTAGTGCTGACGACATCACTTCGTGGGAAGACATGAAGAAAGCCTTGCAGTCCCATTTCAGTCCTCAAGATGAAACGTGGGAAGCAAGGACAAAGATTAAGTTCATCAAACAAATCGGAAGCTTACAAGCCTATCAGTGAGAGTTTTCAAGCGCAGTGCTGGAACTTCCCGATATGGCCGAGAAGGACAAGGTTTTCAATTTTATTATTGGGTTGAAACCTTGGGCTCGTAATGAAGTAAAAAGGAAGAAAATTAGGACGCTTGAAGAAGCCTTCGCTGCGGTTGACAGATTAGTGGATCATTACGATGAGACTTTCAATGAGAAAAAGAAGTCCGATAAACCAAAAGAAAAGAAAAAGGAGGATGCTTCGAAGTCGGATGACTCTCCGAAGGAAAAGAAGCCTTTGAAGTGCTGGTTATGTGCAAGGCCACATATGGTTAGGAACTGCCCTTCTAAACCAAAAGTGGCCGCTGCTGCGCAAGAGGAGGAAGAGGACAACGCTTCTGTAGGGATGATGCAGATCCTCGGAGCCTGCCACTACGGAGGTGACTTCTAGGAGGGATCCGGAAAGAAACAGACTGGAATATGTGTATATGAATATTGGTGGGACCGAAGTACTCACTATGGTTGACAGTGGGGCTTCACACAACTTCATGAGTGAGGACACCGTAAGGAGACTTGGACTGAAGTTTGTGCCAGTGAAGGCACAGATGAAGACCGTAAATTCTCCCCCGATGGTGATCCTTGGTATAGCTGAGAAGGTGGACACCATACTTGGTGAATGGTCCGGGAAAGTGGACTTCACCATAGTACGGATTGATGACTATGAGGCCGTATTGGGGATGGAATTCATGAAGCAGTTTGAGGCTATGGTGGTACCACATCTGAGGAAGCTCTTCATTTATGATGGAAGGGAGGATGTGCCCATTGGTGTTCCAACCGTGGGCGTGACAAAGCCTGATCATAAACTAGGAGGTATGCAGAGGGAGGACAAGGAAAAAACAAACAAGCGGTTGTCTACCTTGGAGACAAAGCTTGCAGAATAGGCATTGGTCATCCGGTCACTCTCAGATAGTATCTTGGACTTATCAAGAAGGCTAGAGATAGTAGAAGATGACGATGATGATGACGAGGTATATGTGAGGCCGAATATCCAGAAGGAAGATCGGGAAGCGTTTCTACAGAGGATGGAGGTTGAAGATCCAGACAAATGGATCGAACTGATTAGTAAGGGAGAGCCTCCCGGCTCATCTCCCTTTCTATCTTATTAGATGACATGGAGGAGGGGCTCATTGTTGGCTGCTCAAAGCAGTGAGCCCTCAACATAATTGAGCAGGTATGATGATCCCGACATGCGGCAGAAAGATGGGGTTTCCATGGATCTGAGCATGGGGTCGTGAAGATAAGTGTTGACACATGATCAAGGTGTGTAACACTTGATGTGATACATGGGCAGTTTGCACATGGAAGCGGTAACCTAATGAGGCTGAGTCTTTTATGGAGGGGTCTACATGATGGTTGCTGATGATCTTGGTGGGGAGTCACCAGGATGAAGTGTTGTCGGGACAACAACGTTTTCGAGTGGAGGAGAGTGTAACGCCCTGGTGAATCGGGCAGGCGCACGATGATGGGCGGGCGCCCCGCACGACGGATAGGCGCTCCGCACGATGGGCAGACATTCTTCTACACATCAAAATTGGTCGGAGGCACAACCCGGGCAGGTGTGCTCAATGGTGGATGGGTGCTCCGCACGATGGGTGGGCAACCCGGACACATTTGGCAAACGACGGACGGAGCTACACGGCGTGCAGACAAACGAAGAATCGGGCGCCCCGCGCATGATGGGCGGGCGACCCGAGGGCAACCCACGCCCGAGGGGCGGGCGCCCTGAACGATCATCAAACGGAGTCTCTTCATACATGGTGGAGCATATACATATGTATATAGGTGTTGGCGTATGGGTGATGGGCTGTGCGCAGGTGCGCCTGCCCAATCCACGGTTCGGGCAGCGAAAATATATATGTACTATGACTACCATATATGGCGGTGGGTTGTGCACGGGGTGCGCCCACCCACCTGATGAACAGGTCGTGCAAGCGTTCAGACAGTTCGGTGGTGAACGGGCAGACAGTTCGATGTTGGCGGTGGGCTGTGCACGGGGTGCACCCACCCGCCTGGTGAACGGGTCGTGCAGCGTTCAGGCAGTTCGGCGGTGAACAGGTCGTGCAGCGTTCACGCAGTTCGGCGGTGAACGGGTCGTGCACATTCAGACAGTTCGATGTGGCGGTGTGCTGTGCACGGAGTGCGCCCACCCGCCCGATGAACAGGTCGTGCAAACAAGCGTTCGGAACAGTTCAAGTGTTGGCGTGGGCTATGCACGGGGTGCGTCCACCCGGGAATGGACGTGTTGGCATAACGTAGCGGCGGTGGGCTGCACACGGGTGCGCCGACCCGCCCGGCAAAGGCTCGTGTGGTAAGAGCTCGGACGAAGACGACAGCGCGGATGAACGGAGGTGGCAAGCGGGACTCGAGCACAGCGGGCAGCACGGCAGCATGGACGAACGAGCGACGAACGACAGATTGCGTAGTGCGAAGTGAAGGTCGAAAGGTTATACCTTTGGCGTGGATGGCTTTGCACATGGCAAAGGCCGACCCGCCAAAGAGTTTAACACACGACGGTTCAAGTTAATATGAACGTCGGCTTTAAAAGAAGAGGGGCGTTATATTATAATTGTGGGGGTTGGCTTTTAGAACCGACACCCCTCCCAATCGTAATGGCAAATGTATATAAGGGTGAGCACGAAGGCTCATTCGAATCACTCAAGCAAGCACTCTCAAGTCTTGAACGAAGAGGAAAGGGCGCAGTCTTATGGTGAATGCGCATGCCTTATGCGCAGAAATAAGGAAGGTGCAATTCGGTCAGCGGTCGAGCTTGGTAAGGGCGCTGAATCAACGAAGGAAAGAACAAGTTTATGCCGGGCTGAAGGCTGGTTCACACATCGGTGGTGCGCACTTAGTTGAGGAAGTGGGTATAACGGAAGGCTGTTCTATGCCTTGCTGTATGTAAGAATCTGAAGTGCTGGCCGTGGGATTTTAGCCTGACGCACTTGTTGTAATATCGCAAATTGTAATAAAAACTGTGGGCAAACTTTACCGGGAGTTGCCCCTCCCATTCTACACGTTTGGTTGCAATTGTTATTCGGTTTAATTGCATATGAAATGTTAAGAATGGTTTATAATGAATTATGATGGTTAATGCTTTTACATGGTTAAGAGATAACAGTTAAAGCATGTTTGTGTTGGTTAAGGCATAGTCCATATGTACGCTTATTGAACAAATAAACGTGCACGGTGGTGCCGCACCCGCCCAATAAGAAAAAAAAAAAGATTGGGGGCGTGACAGGGCTGGTCGCGGTGCCACAATAACTTGACTTCGAAATTCTCCGGTTTAGGTTTTACAAGGTTTTCAAAGTATGATTTAAACCCAGCTACCGAAGATATATTTTGAGCACGCAACCTAGGCGTAAGGTTCAATTTACCTTCATCTATTTACATCATGTAAATTTAAATTTGTTTATTATAATCTTTAATTAAAGTTGCTTTTTAGGTAGGAAAACCATGGATTTGTTTATGTATGATATTCAATTATGACTTAAAATCGATGTCAATTTAATGTTTCATTGTTCATGGTAAACAAGCAACAATATTCTACAAAATATTATACAGCCCATTAATATTTAGTATAAAATAAGTAATTTTAAATATTATTTAAGTCAATTAATAATTGAATATAAAACAACTAAGTAATTTTAAGTATTATTAAGTCAATTAATAATTGAATATAAAATAACTATACTATTGTGAACTATAGTATTGTGGATTAGTATAGTTTTTTAATGTAAAAAATAATTAATAGTTAATTTAAATATTTAGAATTAATAATTTCAAAACTATTTAATTGATAGCTATTTTAATTAATATTAATTTAAATTTTTGTTTATAGAGTTAAAAATCTCCATATATATAGATATATATTACGTAGTAAATATAAATCCCAATTTAAAATAGTCTTATATATTTTATATCTCTTAAAATTAAATTTATTATTATTATGATAAAAAAATTATTAAAAACTAAAAAATATATCAAATTTAAAATCCACATTAATGTTTTTCATATAAAAACATAAAAAATAAACAGATTAAACATTTATTATTATTTATATTATTATCATTATTATTTATTTTCCCTGTATTTAAGCTTTTGTGATTCATAATGAATTAAACAAAGTTTTCGGCAAAAATCACATGTGAAAATTTTTCGGGAGACGGGTTCGAACCAACAAGTGTGCGTTCATCATTAATAAAATTAAACATTGTTTAAATAAATTAATTAGTATTAAATTATATTAGAAAAACAATCTAAATAGTTTATGCAAATAAATTAATTTTAATAATATTGTAAGTTATTTATTTATATTAAAATTTATTATCCAATTATTAATTAAAAAATTAAAACTTATCAACTTAAAAGTAATATAATATAATATTACTGTATTGAATAACCTATATTTATTGTCTTGTGCCTTTTTATTAGTAAATTTATATAGTAAAAATAAATATTAAAAAAGTGAGGTGTACAAATAAATTACTAAACATAAATATTTAGATTTGATATGTGTACTCGTATTAAATGTTATGGCACTTGTTTAGATACAAGTTTTTTTTTACAATTGAACACTATGAAATTAGTCATTTCATGTAAATGAACCAAGAAAATAGAAATTCATTTTTTTTTTTTTCAAAATATTAATGTTTTTCAAAACTTTAATGAACTTTATAAAATCTATTTAGAAATATCAAAACTAATTGAAATTCATGCATTTTTTACTAAAACAAAAACAATATAACCCTTTTAGCACGTATAATAACTTATTTACTAGCAATTGCACCACATGTTGCAGAGGAAACGTCGTAAGGCAATAATATAGGGATAAGCGACTATAGGGAAATGGGGGTTGCACAACAATTGACAGACATATGTATCCTCTAGTAGCTCCAAGGGCCATAGAAGCAAACCATATTTTTTAAGCACAAATCAAATTTTCAAGCCACGTGTTGGATATGCGCATAAGAATTATTCCCTAAAGGTTGAAGTACCTCTATTTGTGTTTGCAGGACAATGGTATAATCTGTTGTTTCTCTCAATAAGAAAGTCACATCCATCGATCTTTGTGATTGCTTCATGCACTTGTTTACCACCCTCCTAGCAACTGTAACAATAATCGTGGAAATAGATTCAAAACATAATAATAATCATCCCCTCATCACAGTAAACCTCTCCCACCCATATGAACTTGACTTTTATTCTACATGGCATTTTTTAGATTGCGTCAAAACTTCACTCTTCTCATGGTAGGAAATTTTATTAATCAACCCATGTCACTAAGCTTTTTGCAGCCTTGCTTCCAATGGCAGAGAAATGTCAGCTGCTAGCTTTATATTGTTGGAACAATTTAAGTTACTGTTTGGTTTCTTCAAAGAATCAAATGCTCAGAGAAGATGCTTCAAATAGAACCACTACAAGATCTTTTATAATCAACTGCTCAGCTCTGATTCATAGCTATGTTACACATCAGACATAAAGCTTGTTTTCTCCTTAAATACCCTTACACATATTCTTAACCATTATAGTCTTTGATCATTATGTCCTTTAAAACTCATGTAAATCTTTAAAATGTATATCCTCTAAAACTCATATAAATTTCTAAAATGTAATCGGTTGATGGTGCTAGACCTTCCAACATTCAGGGGATCTCCCTAGTATGAAGTCCCAACTAGACCTCAAACCATTTGGTGTAGGAAACCCATCCGATATGATGGCTCGGTTTCTATTATTTTAAAGATATGCCTTAGCTCTTGCTTGTTAGCACATGAAAGTGGTTCACTTAGTCTTCAAAAAGTGAGGTTCGTGTGCCTAGTGAGTGCTTAGTGTAACTTGTGTCTAACTTCTTTCACTGTAGAGGGAGAGGGTGAGAGGGAGTCTCAAGTCGAGAGGGAATAGTCCTGTTGTAGCGGCTACAACCACCCTCCAAAATTTTGGCCTACACCCAATTTCGGAGCCTCCCTTGAGAGTTACGCTTGATGACTACACACCCTCAGGTTCACAACATTAGCCCGTGTAAGTCTTTGCATCCGCCTTGCTTGTAAATTTCATTCAAGTTTCTGCATGTTGGTGTCTAAGTCATGCTTGCGACCATGTTTAGGTTATGCTCAAAATCTTCACTTTGTGTGTACTTGTTGTGTCTGCTATGAATAACCTGAAAATGGGGCACTAAAGGCTTCTTGTCAAGCTTACAAGAACCTCTCCCACTTCCAAAGCTTAAATATTCCCAAGACAACTATGATTAACCAATGCAGAACTAATAATGTTCTTGACAATAAGGTGTATGCTTTTGTTTATTTTAACTGATTATATGCTTTAAAATTTGTTGTTTGTGCTAATATGTAAATACATGTAACAGTGCAATAGTGCAGCAAATAACAAACACATGGACAACAATATTAATTTGGAGTTCACCCAAAACTCTTGGGCTATGTCTCCTTGAGCTCTAGTCAACTCGACCAGGCTCTTTGGGATTATGGCATCAGTTCTTTTACAAGCTTCACACTCAACTCCACTATTTTACACATAAACAATGGGCTTAGAATACCATCTCATCCCTGGCTCTGAGGCTCTTCGCTCTGGCTCTTACTTATGGTTTTGGCTTCTCTGAGCTCTCTCTCTTGGCCTCTGTGTGCATCAATGGTTCGCTAGACCTCCCAGCGACCTTTAGCAACCTTCCAGTGACCTTTTGCAGCTTTGCTGCCTGTCAATCATGCTCTCTAGCTTTTCACTCTTTCAGCTAACAACTCTCCTTCAGCGACCTCCCGCTCTCGCCAACTAGGCTTTCTACTCCTTTGAGGCAATTTTTCTTGACTCTGTGGCTTCCCTAGCCGTTTCTCTACGTGTACTCATCCCTCTGCGGCTTTGTGGCTTCTCTGCTCCTTATCCATTCAAATCCCCTCTATGCATTAATCATTGTCAAATGCCTTCAGGCATAGTGGCTACCTATTTTTAAACGGAAAGGACCACTGGCGCGATTAAAATCCCCGGGAACACGTTTCCCTGTTTACACAGATAAATACGCTAAAAACACATAAAAACTCTTTCTATGGGACTTCAAAAATCATCAAATCCGCCCTATAATCCTTTCGAATCTGCCTTTGGTCACTATCGCAAGCCCACCATTGATATGGGCGATCTTTGATCCAACGGTTGATATTCATTTCGGGCGACTTATGCGCACAGAGATTACCCGCCCGAAAAGGTGGTTTTCTCTCTTTGGTGCCAAGCCACGTGTCAGCCAATGTATGGGATCGGGCAGAGCCCATCCAATACCACTTACTACCTGAGGCCCGCCCGAAATCCCGCTCATTACGGAACTCAAATAATATAAGGTTGCGTCTATAAATCTTTCGGGTCCAGCGTTTATCACTTTGGGTGCATTTCCTTTATATTTTGTTCATTTAACAAAAATACAAAAACACATAGAGAAACCCTTTTTACCGAAACTCAAAATATATGTATTCGCATCCATAAACCCTTTCGGGTCCGGCTTAAGTCGCATATCGCATCGCATAGCATAATGGCCAAAACCCCAAATACAAAGGAATATATAGAAAATCCAAAAATACGGATCTCAAAATTTATGCAATCGGGTCCATAATCCCTATCGGGTCCGGGTCTTGATCATTAATTGCAATCGCAATGGCCTGAGGGTCTGCCTTTTGGGTATGCCGATCCGCCAATGCCAATATTGGCGATTGCATGTCGCGTTAACCCAGGGGTCCTTCCCTTTTGGGTGTGTCGATCTCTAATTCGTCGATTTGCCAATCGCAATCGCTCCATCGCATAGCCCAGGGTCCCGATACGCATGCGGGCCTATCTCCGATGCGATAAGTCAGAGGTTGCAGTCGGGGATCCCTTCCGCCTCTGCTTTAAGTCCTTCCCTTTGGCTATTTGTGATGTGATTTCTTTTATAAGGCCTTTTATGCCATTTTTAGGGGAAATGCCTCCTTTTCCAAAGGACAAAGGCAATCTTCTTTCTGCGATAACTTCTGCATCTGAAGTCCATTTTAGCCCATTCAAATTGGAGTAGATTCAGGATGAAAAAATCTACGCAATGGGACTATTTCCAATAGCATCCTTGGACTTTTATTTTCCTCTATGAGGAACACTTAGACTTAGGAGTCTATCCAAAATCCATTTTGGATCACACCTTCCCACTAAAAGAACTTTTGGTCTCCAAAAGACTAACATACTGATCTGAACAATAAATGAGAGTAACAACACCCTCTTCTTTCAGCCTCCACACACTTGCCTTGCATAGTACCTTTGAACCAAGCCTTTGACCACTTTCCTTCCTGGATGTGTTGGCCCTCCTGGGAAGAACTGCCTTCCTCCTTGCCTTCCTGTAGAATTCCTGTTGAGATGGTCACAGAAGGTAGTTTGAACATTTTTGCCTTGATCATTGATCCAAGGTGGTTCAAACAAATGTGAAGTACATCTACTCCACAAAATTTTCATTTGTACCTGTTTGAAACACTATCAACAACAACTGTTCACAACAACAGAAATACATATAACAATTGGATGGCCTAAACTTCTTCTTCAACAAAAGAAACAGATTTCACATCTTGTGAACACCTCCATGTCTTACATCTGCATACAGTTGATGGACTAGATAACAAGCCCGCAAAACATGCCTTTAAAACAAATGACCCTTCAAGTCAAGCATGTAGGAAAAGGCCATTAGGACTTTTTGTCAAAACATGAAACACTTCATTATTATCTCCATCTTGGAGACCAAGTTAACTTCTCCCAATTCAACATTGCATCACATGCATGTCAAAGCAATCAACCCTACAAGTTAATTACACATACATGTTCAAAAAACAAGGAAATCATCAACATCCCTGTGTTCATGCACAACATTCTCATGCATGCATTTCATCCTTGAACTTTCACTTAAGCACACTATACTTTCGAAGCTGAAATGAAATATAATGTTGTAGCAACAAAGTGAGTCTCCTACTCAACTTCTCCATTCACCTTCTTCGTAAAATCTTGTAACTTGCATTCCATTAACAAAGAGATGCAAATAGATGCATCAATAGACATATAATCCTTAACTGGATAAGAACTCTAACCATTTCTTACCAATCCATTTCAAAGGTCTTTCCTTTGTCTACACATTAGCATCAACATGTGAATCATCCTGAAACACATCATCCATGGAAACTTCCTTTCCATTTCTACCATCTTCTCTTTCCACTTTCTTCAACTTTTGTGGAAGCATTGCCAGATTCAGAGTCCAACATCTTTTAGAAAGATGCCCTTGCTTATGGCAGTAAGTACAACACTTGTGCATCCTCTTGACAACATGGTTTGCCTTGTCCAATGGACCTTTGGCTTTTTGCTTCCTTTCCTTCAAAAGTTTCTTGTATGTGGCCATTCTCTTCCAACATCTAGAAACATTATGGTTATCCAAACCACAAAAGGAACATGCAATTCTTTTCCCATATCTATGTGGAAATTTATCATTCTTTGCAAAATCAAAAGGAAGATGATTAGAACCAGATTTATACCTTTCTCTTTCACCTTTATTGCCTTCATGAGAAGATGAATCATATGAAGAAATGGCTCCCTTTGGAACACCATCAATCTCTTCAAGGCTGTCAGAGTTTCCACAACTCTCTGGTTCAAGTGTATGCTGATATACGCCTTCTTTTTGCAAGGTATGCTTCACACCATTGCATTCCTCAAGAATACAATCTTCACAATCTTGGGGTAGAAGACCTGAAATGAAACTCCTTCTTGGAGCTGTTTCAATGGCCTTCAAGGCAACTTTGGAACTGTCTTCATAAGACTGTCCATAGCCAAGACCTGAATACTTAGGTCTTTCCTCAACCATTATTGGTTCAATAATACCTTGTGCATGCTTACCTAAGCCTTTTCCTTCATAGCCCATCTTGGACATCAGCTTGGAACCTATGCCTCTGGTATGTTTTTCAAAAGAACCAATATAAGCATTCTTAGAAGAATTTGAAGACAAACAAGAATGGTTTACCTCTTCTTCAAGATGATACTTGACTAAGGATTCTTTGGCAACAAAGAGCTATGACTCCAACTCATGCATCCTTTTGAGGTTCATATTTGCAATATGAAGTTGCCTCTCCATTTCCTACAATTTGTGAGAAAGCATCTGCTTCTCTTCCTCCACAGAATTCAACTGCTCTTCCTTCCATCCTCATACATTTCCCTAACCATGTCCATCATGACGAACAATTCTTGCTTCATGCCTCCAT
Source organism: Pinus taeda (assembly GCA_000404065.3). Lineage (NCBI taxonomy): Eukaryota > Viridiplantae > Streptophyta > Pinopsida > Pinales > Pinaceae > Pinus > Pinus taeda. The sequence continues at coordinate 22,397 of APFE031358381.1, forward strand.
CAAAGAATCTTGTGATGAAGGAGGAATTTGAGGATACACTTGTAGAGGTTGTCATTATGCCAATGAACAAAAGAACTTCAAACAAGATTAATAAAGAGCTTATTTAAACAACCTTTTGCAACAAACCTCTTGTGCTATAAGAATTGCCTTGAAGTCCTTTGGTATAGAAGAATGCCTTCAGCCCTTCTTCCTTCTTGTCCTTCCTGGACTGAGCTATCAATAGCTTTACCTTCACCTCTGCAAACTCAAACAATAGTCGGTCTGCAAATAAGCATACAATCACTTAGACAGTCAATCATTGACTGCCCAAACACCTTTCAAACAAGCAATCTTTGCTCTGTCAGTCAAGCATTCTGAGCTAATACCACTTAATCTGGTATAACCAGCTTTGATATCACCTTCTTGAAGGTGGGGTTAACCAATATTAGGTTTTGATACCACCTGATTTGAAAATGGGGCACTAAAGGCTTCTTGTCAAGCTTACAAGAACCTCTCCCACTTCCAAAGCTTAAATATTCCCAGGACAACTATGATTAACCAATGCGGAACTAATAATGTGCTTGGCAATAAGGTATATGCTTATGTTTATTTTAACTGATTGTATGCTTTAAAATCTATTGTTTGTGTTGATATGTAAACACATGTAACAGTGCAACAATGCAGCAAATAACAAACACATGGAAAGCAATATTAATTTGGAGTTCACCCAAAATTCTTGGGCTACATCTCCTTGAGCTCTAGTCAACTCGACTAGGCTCTTTGGAATTATGGCATCAGTTCTTTTACAAGATCCACACTCAACTCCATTGTTTTACACAAAAACAATGGGCTTAGAATACCATCTCATCCCTGGCTCTGAGGCTCTCGACTCTAGCTCTTGCTTATGGTTTTGGATTCTCTGAGCTCTCTCTCTTGGCCTCTACATGCATCAATGATTCGCTAGACCTCCTAGCGACCATTACCAACCTTCCACCGACCTTTTGCAGCTTTGTTAGCCTGTCAATCGTGCTCTTTGACTTTTCTCTCTTTCAGCTAACAGCTCTCCTTCAGCAACCTCCCGCTCTCGCCAACTGGGCTTTCTTCTCCTTTGAGGCATTTTTCCTGGCTCTACGGCTTCCCCAGTCATTTCTCTACGTGTACTCATCCCTCTGCGGCTCTGCAGCTTCTCTGCTCCTTGTCCGTTCAAATCCCCTCTGAGTCTTAATCATTGTCAAATGCCTTCAGGCATGTTGGCCACCTGTTTTTAAACAGAAAGGACCACGGGTGTGGTCAAAATCCCCGGGAAAACATTTCCCTATTTACACAGAGAAATACACTAAAAACACACAAAAATTTTGTGGCTTCCCCGGCTGTTTCTCTACGTGTACTCATCCCTTTGCGGCTTTGCGGCTTCTCTACTCCTTGTCTGTTCAAATCCCCTCTATGCATTAATCATTGTCAAATGTCTTCAGGCATGGTGGCCACCTATTTTTAAACGGAAAGGACCACTGGCATGGTTAAAATCCCCGAGAACACGTTTCCCTGTTTACACAAATAAATACACTAAAAACACGCAAAAACTCTTTCTATGAGACTTCAAAAATCATCAAATTCGCCCTATAATCCTTTTGAATCTGCCTTTGGTTGCTATCGCAAGCCCACCGTTGATCTAGGTGATCTCTGATCCAATAGTTGATATTCATTTCGGGCGGCTTATACGCACGAAGATTGCCTGCCCGAAAAGGCAGTTTTCTCTCTCCGGCGCCAAGCCACGTGTCGGCTAGTGTATGGGATTGGGCGGAGCCCGTCCATTACCACTTATCGCTTGACGCCTGCCTGGTGAGCTCCAGTATTGTAGCAATAATGCTACAACTCCTGGGGCTTCCTGTCTCTCATTTTATCAACCCGGTTGTTCGTACAAACTTGGAAGCGACGGTGCTATATGCACAAGTACTAGCTCTTGTCGCAGCTGTCACTTGATCAACTGGCACAAGTCCGCTAGGGCTCAAGCCAATTTCTATGGCTCACAGAAGAAGCTCTATCAATGATGGATGAAAGCTAGCTCAAAGAAGACTAGTATACTTGACAAAAATGAACTAAAAGTAAATCAAAGCATGTAAACCTAGGAAACCCTAATTTAACTAGTCTAACCTCTATAATGCAATGCATGTGAATGAAACTTCTACCAATGCTGCTGATACCTCTAATAAGTGAAAATGCATGGATCTAAACTACTTGCATCATAAAAAACATGTTTTTGTACTTTTCATTAAGTAGGTGGAATGATTGTGATTTTGTGCTTATTAGGATTTGGTTGTGCAGATTGGATGGAGAAGGAAGGAAAGCGTGGGACAGGTTGGGGAGGCTAGGTGAGGTCCCTATGGACCCTTGGCGTCCATCCACAGAGGTTTTCCATGTTCAGAAGCTCGGCAACCGAGTGAATGACCTCCTACAGGATGTCTGCAGGGGATCCTACAGGATACTCAGGGGTTTCTACAGGATGTCTCTAAACTGCTACAGGATGATCTACCGTGGAGGATTAACGTGATGGATGAGTGATGGAATGATAAGAAGAGATATGCGAAGTAGGGATCAGGCTGGTGATGGCTCAGAAGTGGAAGGATGAGATGGGAAACGGGTGTAGGGAGTATGTTGAAGTGAAGTCGATGAAAAGCCAAGGAATGAAGCTACGTGAGGAATGGGAGACTTTAGGAGAGGACAGAACGAAGGGAGGG
>APFE031358381.1:48258-66482 GCA_000404065.3 Pinus taeda
CAAGTTTACCTAACAATTCCCCCCTTAAACTTGACTTGGGGTTCCTTGACTAACTCCAGCCAAACCTGCTAAGTGAGACAATCCCGCTCACTCTAGCTCTTACCCCCCTCAAAGTTTTTACTTGGGGTATTGTTAACCCGACATCGCCCCTATCACCTAGGTCTAACCCAGACTTTACCGGTGATTACCCAAGGGTACACATGCCTTACCAGGTCTTATAGTAGTATGCCCATTTACATGCAATAATTTTGACTCCATTAATTTTTTTTTTTTGTTTATTGCTGCTGCTATTCTGACCCATCCTCTCTCTTAATTGCGGGCATCCTGTTTCGTTTCTTTGCTGCCTTCTTGCCAAGTTTAACTGCCTTTAATTTCTGAGATGAATCCTTAAAACCCTCACCTGGGGTGACTTCACCAGGAGGCCTTGATCTGGATCTCTCTTCGGGGATCATCTCTCAACTGGTGGCGGGTTCGATACCTCATCCCGTCGTCCTATCCGGTCACTCTGAATGACCACATCATTGATCCATATACATACCAAATCTAAATTCAATTATCTCTTTAACCATTTTCAACGGTGATCTCACGAGCGATAACAACAAACTTCTGTGCTGATCCTTTTATCCATTTGGCTAAAATAAATCCACTACTGAAGGCGTACATTTGAAGCCCAAACTCTCAACCATGGCTCCGATACCAATTGTTAAAAAATTTACTGCATAACATAAATAATTACTGAGAGGAATAAATATAAAAATAACCAGCAGCAACCATAAACACATAAACACACATGTTTATCTGGGAAAACCCCAAATCCGGGGAAAAACCCGATCGTAATGAAATTTCATTATCCTTGGCCAAAACCCTGGCCAATCCGGCCAAGTGAGCCTTCACCGCTCACCTCCAGGCCTTTGCATTACAATGAAATCCTTCCAGCCTTTTATAGGCTCCATTACATATAATACCACGAGCATAATACCATGGGTGCACAATACCATGTGCCCCAAAACCATCACTGTTTAACCTGGTCAACTTTTTACTCTATCCTGAGTCAAGTTTACCTAACAATATTCTCCTCGAGAATCTCAACTAAGTCTAAACTACTTGAATTAATTACAAAATCATTCAAATCCCTGAATTCTAGCTCTAATCATATCTAGAAAGCTTTTTAAAGTGACATCTAAAGGATCCCACTCCTTTGCTTGTAAACTTTTTTTGTGTTTTTGGAATAAATTCAAAGCCTTTTGTCTTCAAGCCTCATGCTCCTACATCAGACTCCTGTGGACAAAATTCTTCATGGACTCCCGTCCATGAGCTCTTCTACATATCTGGCCAACTTCTGTAGCATGGCTTATGTTGTCCAAGTAGCATTAGCAATTGGTTTTACTTCCATTTGACCAAATACTGAAAATACTCATGTCCCCTTGTCCTTTTAAACACTTTTTTATCAAATATCTTCTCTGGATGCAATGCCCTTGTTGTAGGTAACTATTTTACCCAGTCAACTTCCTGTTCTTCCTTGTCTTTTGTTGTATCATCTGCATTTCCACTTTCATAACTGTACAAATCAGTAACATTGAAAATTGGAGATATTCCAATATCAAGGGGTAATTCAATTTCCCATGCATTTGCAAAAAATTTCCTCAAGACTCTGCATGGTCTAATTTTCTTAAATTTAAACTTGTTATACTCCCTTTTTGGAAATATTTCCTTCCTCAGGTGTGCTAAAACCAAATCTCCAACCTCAAAATTGACTTCTCTCTTCTTCAAATCTGCTTTGCTCTTATACTTTATGTTGCTATCCTGTAACTATGGCTTTACCTGTTCATGTATTGCTTGAATCTTTGAAGCAAAATCTTCGCCTTTAGCACTTCTCATTTCATCTTTGCCTAAGTCTCTTATACACTCCTCTTGGGTGCATTTCCATAAACTATATGGAATGGACTCTGCCCTGTACTCCTGTTAGGAGAATCATTATAAGCATATTCAGCCTGTGCCAAAATTTGATCCCACTGTTTTGGATGTTCACCTGCAAGACTTCTTAGAAGATTACCCAAGCTTTTGTTTACAACTTCAGTCTGTCCATCAATGTTAGGAGGATAAGCTGAACTGAAACTCATTTTAGTACCAGGTTTCTTCCACAATGTCCTCCAGAAATGACCAACAAATATGGTGTCCCTGTCTGAAACAATGCTCTTAGGTAACCCATGCAACCTTGCAATCTCCTTAAAAAACAGATTAGGAATGTGAGTAGCATCACTAGTTTTATAACATGGAATAAAATGTGGCATTTTAGAAAATATGTCGAATACAACATAAATTGAATCATTTCCTCTTTGAGTTTTAAGTAAACCCAAAACAAAATCCATACTTACCATATCCCAAGGTCTATTTGGAATAGGTAATGGAACATACAAACCTGTGTTTTGGCTCCTTCCCTTTGCATAGTGACATACTTTACATTTTTTTACATACTTCTCCACTTTAGATCTCATCTTCAGCCATAAATAAAATTGACTCACCTGCTCATAAGTTTTTTCTGCACCAAAATGTCCTCCAAGTCCACCATTATGTTTCTCGATTAAATTTTCTCTCATAGAACAATTTGGTATGCATAGTTGATTTCTTTTAAAAAAAAAGCCTTCTTGCAAGAAAAAATCTAGCCACTTACTTTTGTCTAACAAAACAAGATTTTTACAAGCTTCAAATACCTCTTTAAAATCTAAATCTTTCTCATATAATTCTTTAAGAAAATCAAAACCCAACACTTGAATTTGACTTTCTTGAACTAAGATATCTACTTAAGGCATCTGCTACCTTGTTTGATTGGCCAATTATATGTTTTAATACAAAATTAAAACTTTGAAGATATTCTACACATTTTGAATGTTTATGACTAAGATTTGGTTGTTGCATAATGTACTGCAATGCATGCCTGATTGAATAAAGTATAAACTCGTTAGACATCAAGTAATGTCTCCACTTTTTCAATGAATGTACAACTGCATAAAATTCCTTATCATAAGAAGAATATTTCTTCTTTGATTCATTCAGTTTTTCACTGAAAATAAGCTACAAGTCTGTCCTCTTGACTTAAAACACCACCAATAGCTTCTCCACTAGCATCACATTTTACTTGAAAAGGTTTATTAAAATCAGGCAAAATTAAAATGGGTTTCACAGTGATCTTTCTTTTCAATAGTTGGAAGTTCTTCTCTGCTTCAACACTCCATTTAAATGGTTGTTTATCCTTCTTTATAGCGTAAATAATAGAATCATTGATCTTACTAAAATTCCTTATGAATTTCCTCTAAAAAATAGCAAGACCATGAAAACTTCTTACCTCAAAAACACTTTTTGGTGAAGGCCACTCTATGATTGCCTTTATCTTCTCTGGATCCATCTTTAATCCATTAGCAGAAACAAAAAAGCCCAAATATACCATCTCTTCCTTCATGAATGAACAATTCTTTAAATTTAGTAGTAACTTTTCTTGTTGAAACTTCTGTAAGACATAATTCAGATGTCCCATATGTTCCTCTTTAGATCTATTGCAAACTAATATATCATCCAGATATACTATTGCAAATTTACCAATAAATTCTTTCAACGCTTCATTCAATAGCCTCATAAATGTACTAGGAGCATTTGCTAGCCCAAAAGGCATTACCATCCATTCATACAATCCTCCATTTGTTTTAAAAGTAGTTTTCCATTCATTAGCTTCTCTAATCCTTATTTGATGATAACCACTTTTTAAATCCAACTTTGTAAAATATCTTGCTCCACTTAAACAATCCATCAAATCTTCAATTCTAAGTAAAGAAATATGTACCTGATTGTTATTTTGTTTATTTCTCTTGAATCAATGCACATTCTCCAGCCTCCATATTTCTTTGGACTCAACACTGTTCGCACTGCACAAGGACTCAAACTCTCTCTAACCAGTCCTTTATCTAACGATTCCTGAACTTGTTTTCTGATTTCTTCATTTTCTGTGGGAGTCATCCTATAAGATGCTTTATTTGATAGATTTTTCCCTGGAATCAAATCTCTATGATGACTGTTTTTTCTAATGGGTGGTAACTCATTAGGCAAATCATCTACAATGGTATCACAATAATTCTCCAGCATCTCTTGAATTTCAATTGGCAAATTAGAAATATTAGTAGAAGTAATTATTACCTTGGGTTTGCAAATCAATGCAAAATTTACCACATCCTCTTCAATTTGTTGCAAGTATTCTTTTCCACTCAACAACAAAGTCTTTGGATAAGATTTTCTTGATGCATCCTCCTCTTCCATAGGTAGCAATGTATGATTAACACCATCTTTACCAAATTTGTATGTATTCCTTTTCCCATCATGCATAGCTCCTCTGTCATACTGCCAAGGTCTTTCCAGCAATATGTGACACACATCCATAGGCATCACATCACACAGAATTTTGTCTTTGTATTTGCCCAAATGTAACTCCACTTCACACTGTTCTTTCACCAACAACTGATGTCCTTTTTGAAGCCATGACACCTTGTAAGGTGTTGGATGTTTCTTTGTCTTTAATTTCAACTTCTCCACCACTTTTGTAGAGACCAAATTATCAGTGCTGCCACTATCAATTACCATTTCACAGCATTTTCCTTGAACCATGCACACAGTCTTGAACAAAGTCTTTCTCTATGTTGGTTCAACAACTTCATTTGCTAGTTTTAACAAAACTTTGTTAACTACCGTAGATTCCCCTTTCTCTGGTACATTTTCTTCTTCTGGCACCTTTGCTGCTTCCTCTTCAGTCTTAGCAACAATTACATTTCTCTGATTTGTTCATGTGTTCTCTGGGCACTCATAGGCTCTGTGTCCCAACTTATTACATATGTAACATTTGATTTCTCTTCCTTTGGCTCTACCTCCTCTGCCTCTAAAAAAAATCATTCTACCAGTTGCATCACCTTCTGTGGGTGTATGCTGACTCGAACTGCTGCTAGCTCCATCTCTAGGTGTTGTAGATCTTCCTCTACCACCTTGACTTCCCCTTCCTCGGAAAGTACCTCTACTTCTAGAAGATTGCTTCCTCACGAGTTTTTCTTCAGCCTTCAATACCATTTGATAAGTCTCTTCTACTATTTTAGGAGACAGAAAACTTATCTCATCTTGGATCTCCATTTCGAGACCATTTATATATCTTGCAACCTTCTCATCTGTATCTTGAATTTGTCCATCTCTTATGCTTACTTTGTAAAATTCCTCTGTGTATTCTTTCACTATCAAAGACCTCTGTCTAAGATTCTGCATCTGTCTAAATAATGTCTGTTGATAATCACTTGGTAAAAACTTACCTCTCCACTTTGCCACCATCCTATTCCAATTTCTAATTGGCTGCTTACCAAGTCTTTTTCTTTCTGCCTGCACTCCATCCCACCAAAGTGTTGCATGTCCTTTCAATTTTGTGACAACAAATTTCACTCTCTTTCCTTCTTCCATTTCTTCATAATCAAATAATTTATCCATGCTATTAATCCAGTCTATCATGTCCTTAGGGTTTAAACCTCCTGTATAAATTGAACCCTCAAGTCTGGATTTAGATGTGGTTCCCAACGCTGATTTAAAGAATCTCATTTCAGGAGTAATTTCCGCAGGTTCCTCTTCTTCTGCAGCTTCAACTTCAGGCTCGCTGACATTTCCATATCTTTGATTTTCCATTTCCACTACTTCTAGTCTAGCTTGCATCTGTTCCATAACTTCCAACACTTTAGCATTTGCAACTGGTCTTCCTATTCTTTGATGACCACCATGTCTTCCTCCAACTATGAAAGCCATGTTGGACTTCTTTCTCTGATCTTTGATATCCTAATCAGTGACAATAAGCTGCTTTGATACCACTAATGGTGGTCAGGTTGCAGGTGTTATAGATAATCATTCAAAACCAAAAACGATCTCTTCTAGTTCAGGCGAGACTTCTTCTCGAGTTTCCTTTACATTATTAGTCATCAACCTCTAATTTTATATATTCTGCTAAAACTGCAGAATTGTTAAAATTACCCGAAATATGGAAAACTTTCACTTTTCTCACAGAACCGAAAATAATTAAAACCACAGTTTATAACATATTGCGTCCGAAATTTATATTAAACTCCGTGCAATTTTTGGCGTGATTACCGTCCGATCTGAGCTTTTCAAGCAGATGGTCACGATTAACTGAGTTATTAACTTAGTTTTATAAATTACCACGTTTGGTTTTGGAATTAACCTCTACGCTTATTAGCACGCGATCATTGTTAGATATGTTTCCTGTTGATCGAATGGTTAAGATCGTCTCCAGGGGTTCTCAAGAGTTTTGTCGTGTTTTCTTTGTTCCGCCAAGAATTAACACTTCCGCCAAGGTTAACCTGTTTCTAAGTTATATTTAGGATATGGCTAACTAAGCTCTATGGTTTTGGAATACATTAAGTTCTTTCAATACATAGGGAATGAAGTTTAAATGCGATGACACAAGATCATACGAAACTATATTCTACGGAGGCTAAATAGGAAATCAACAACATTCAAAGATATTTCGGAGGAAATTCAAACCTCCGGGATTTAACCATTCATGTGCAGAACACACAAAGACACAGAGATATTTTGAATTTTACAGTCTAATCCTCCAAAGCCAAAATCTAGCCAAATCCCCTTACAATAATTGAAAACTTACATAAATACCAGTACATACAAACAATCAGATCCTCAATCAATGGATCAAATCTGTCTAATCCTAGATAATACCTACTCTGCATGATATTCTCTTCTATAATCTCAACTAAGTCTAAACTACTTGAATTAATTACAAAATCATTCAAATCCCTGAATTCTAGCTCTAATCCTATCTAGAAAGCTTTGTAAAGTGACAATTGAAGGATCCCACTCCTTTGCTTGTAACTTTTTTTTGTGTTTTTGGAATAAATTCAAAGCCTCATGCTCCTGCATCATAACACATGTGATTTCTTCCTAAGTGTGACCCAATGTAAGTTCATAATAACGCAATGCAAAATCCTCTTGTAGATTGTGCATGCATGTATTTCCCTTGTGGGCCCACTCCTAGGAACAATCGACATGCCTTTGAACTCGTACCCTCTGACGAGGCATGGGAGAATAATTAGAGAACTAGTAAAACCCAGGAAAAGTCCATGATAGGCTAAGGAAGTCAGGTAAACAAGAGATGTGCCATGTTGTTCAAGTTTCTAACAAAATGATGCCACAACCAATGGACCCTTCAAGGAGGTACCCTGAAATGTCAACACAAGAGGAGGGGGAATAAAAAAGGCTAGTCCCAACAAGAAAAAGACCACCAAGAGACATTAGAATGATAGCGTATGAAGAGTTCACATGGAAAACATAACATATAACAAAAAATTCTAGAGAAAGGTAATGAGAGGAAACATGACTAAGGAGAAGCCTAGGCCTAAGGCTAGGAGAAGCAGAGGGAGGCTAGGAAAGAAAGTAGAAACCGACATGAATAAATGGGGGAAGAGAACCAAAAATGGTTTAGGGAAGGAAAGAGATAAAAGAAAAGTTGTAAACTCGAGCCTTAGTGCAGACCAGGTGCATGCCAACCTTTAAGAGAGTATATACAACAAAATGAAACCAATTTTGAATTGCAAAACAACATTCCCAATTCCAAGTCATTGCAACAATGTAAAGATGGAAACAACTTTCGATGTATGTTGAACTCCCATCTTTCTAGGGAATTTTGTTGCAATTGAAGCTACGTCTTGGTCAAGTTGGTATACCTCCATCCCAAAATAACCTCAAACCTTGTGTTCTCCAACCTCGCAAACCTGTGCAATGATGTCGCCTCAAGAACAAGCTTTGCATATTATTGCAAGCTTAGTGCCACGAGTGATATCATAACTCTTGTTACCAGTTCTAATACTAGTGACTTGATGGTATGGCAAGCGATAATGACCACACTTCTCCTATAGTTTCTTGCAATTAAAATCAATCATGGGGGCGTGTTGCCAAATTCCCCAGTCCTTGGCTAGGTGGGATGGCAGAAACCCCTACCCCTCTCCCCCCTCCTTGACTGTCACCCCATCCAAGTATTGCGATAATTTTTTTGACAAAATCATAGTTTTGTATTATTTAAAATCTATTTTTAAATGTATAAATTGATTTAATAATATGATTGAATTATGTAAATTTCAGAGCTTAAATTTATAATTCCAATTTATCATGCCAAATTTTAAGCAATAAAAAATCCCTAAGTGTTGATGCCTTGAAGGAAAAAGGGCATCTAAGTGAGCAGTTGGATCAACCCTAAGTTGATAGTTGGAGAAGCACCTTTGACAATCATGGTGGGAAAACCTCCATGCCCAAAGTTTTTCTGCATTGGATTAGCGCATGAAGGAGACAGTGGGAAGAAGTCCTAAAGGAGTTGAGGAGCAACAGTGGGAAATTTAGATTTGTTCGCAAACAGAGTTGTGAACAACTTAACATGAGTCCCTATGTGTTGAGTCATTGATGGACAAATGATCAGCCAGAGGGAAGATTGGTGAGTCATGTTCAGTGACCTAAAGGAGCATGACTATTGATTGAGGTACAATTGTAGATTGGGAGCAAAGGACTAGCAGGTGTGTTAATGATACGATTAAGGAAACTATGATTGTTGACTAGATAAGCTAGACAATCAGTGTATCTTTTTCAGGGCAATTTGGTTGTCATAGTTGTTGATAACAAGCCCTAGCTTGTATTCTTGTATGAGTAGATGTATGAGGATCATTATCCCTGGTATGAGAGCCCTAGGAAGTTGTATTATAGTTGGTTAATATAACGAAGTTGGGTTGTTGAAAATTGTAAAAAGTTGTCTATTTTCTGCACTAGTTGATTTACTATTGTTTATATTTTGTTGAAAAATGTAGTAAGGAAATTTTAGTTTGACTTTCCCTTAGTGAAACTAGAGATAATTCGAATTTTCACATCAGCATAAATCTCAGAGGTTGTTAACTGAGGTGACATGGCTCTTGTCACTTAGTTAACTCAGTTAATTCGAGTTGGAGGGATTGAGTTCATTTAAGCATGAGTGATTTCTAATTTGTAGCAATCTAATTCAGTTACATTAAGTTGTGTTTAGTTAGACTAGTTCCAACTGTTGGAGGAACTAGTGGAAGGTCAATTATGTAGTGCGACTTCAATCTAACTCAGTGATCATCCAGTTAATTGGTCAATAACCCCAAAATAGCAAATTCATGTAAAGAATTTGAGTTAACAGTTGAGGTTGAGATTCCAAGGCAGTGTAACATCAGTTCTAGACTATTCTGGAGTGTGCATGTGTTGCATGCAGTCTGATGTTCAACCTTGGGAATTGCGAAATCCATTTTAGAGAAATTCCAAAATTGTAGGGGCTTAATTTCTCAAGGAAATGTGCAAGAAAATAGGGGCTCAAGCAGAGGTTGAAATTGACTTAGTCTGGGACAGCGCTTCTTAATGAGCAGAGAGATAGTTTGTTCACTTGTAGGTTGTGCTTAGTTGAGGAAAGCAATTGTAATACATCTATATTCATCAGATTAATGCAAGTAGGCATTGGGGTTTTTAGCAGATTGCTTTCCCTGGGAAAAACACTGTGTGCATGTGCGTTATTTATCATTTCATGTTTGTGATTGATGTTCTAAATTGTGAATTACTTTCTGCAGAGCAGTAGAGTAAGCTTGTGTCTTGTGATTTTGATTAAAATTTCATGAGAAGTTGCAAATCTACATCATAATTTATACATATTCCATTGTTCAAAGTAGTGTGTTGTGTCATTTGAGTTGGTAGTGATAATGATTATACGACCCTTCTCTGTGAAGAAGCTTCCCCCTCAACACATGTGATTTCTTCCTAAAGGTGACCCAATGTACGTTCATGATAGCACAATAAAAATTCCTCTAGTCGATGGTACATGCATGTATTTCCCCTGTGGGCCCACTCCTAGGAATAGGTGGCACCCCTTTGAACTCATGCCCTCTGATGAGGCATGGGAGAATGGTTAGAGAACTAGTAAAACTCAAGTAGAGGCCAAGGCATGGTAAGGGAGTCAGGTGAACAAGAGAGGTGGCACATTATTCAAGTTCTTAACAAAATGATGCCACAACCAATGGACCCTTCTAAGTGGTACCCCTAAAATGTCAGCACAAGAGGAAGGGGAAGAAATAAGGCAAGCACCAATAAGAAAAAGACCACCGAGAGACATTAGAACGATAGCTTATGAAGAGAACACATGGAAAAAATTTATACAACAAAAAAATCTAGACAAAAGGAATGAGAGGCAACATGACTAAGGAGAAGGGAGGCTTAAGGACAAGAGTAGCGGTTGGAGGTTAGGAAATAAAGTAGAAACTGACGTGAATAGAAGTGGGAAAGAGTAGAAGGAATAGTTTAGGGAAGGAAAGAGATAAAAGAAAATTTGTAAAATCGAGCCTTGGTGTAGATTAGGTGCTGGCCAACCTACAAGAGAATATATACAATGAACTGAAACCAATGAATTGCAAAACAACATTCCCAATTCCCAGTCGTTGCAGCAGGGAAAAGATGGAAACAATGATGTACCTTGAACTCCCATCTTTGCAGTTAACTTTCTTGCAATTGAAACCACGTCTTGGTCAAGTTCGGTATACTGCCATCCTGAAACAACCTCAAACCTTGTGTTCTCCAACTTCGCAAACCCCTGCAAGCATCTTGCCTCAAGAGCAAGCTCCACATACTGTTGCAGGCTTAGTGCCATGGGTGATATCGTAACTCGTGTTACAAGTTCCAATACCACTGACTTCATGGTATGGCAACCGATAATGACCACTCTTTTACTATAGCGTCTTGCAATTAAAAACATTCATGGGGTGTGTTGCCACATTTCCCAGTCCTTGGCTATGTGGGATGGAAGAAGCTCCTACCCCTCCCTTGCCCCTCTTTGATCATCACCCCATAAGAGTATTGGCATTAATTTTTTTTGACAAAATTACAATTTTGTATTATTTAAAATGTATAAATTAATTTAATTATATGATTGAAATATGTAAATTTCACAACTTAAATTTATAATTCTAATCTATACACTTTTAGTGGACCTTAATAGTTAAGAGTATATGTTTCTCCTAAAAAATACAAGTTCAAACAAAAAAGAAGTAAAATATCTAATAACCCTTATCCCACAAACAAAAAAACGCATACACTAATATTAATAAAATATATAAAAAAAAAAAAATATATTGATACCCTTATCCCTCAAACAACAAATATACACTAATATTAATAAAAATATATATAAAATAATAAAAGCCAAAACTCAAAATTCAATATTAATAAAATATATATAAAAATAAATAAAAGAAGCCAAAACTCAAAATTTAATAATGCATGAGAAACATTAAAAATATACGGAGATGTACTTCAGAACTTTATTTGTATTCTTAAAATGTATAGGCGTGCTGCAATAGATACGTGCCCGCTTTACGCGCTCAAGTTCGAAAACCATGAACAAAATACCCATGGTCAATGTAGGATCTGAACTATAAAGGCTGTATTTATGCATTTGCTTAGACGAAATTATTTATGCCTATATTATTTTTTTATTCTATTTGGAATTTTGTGAATTTTAAATTTTAAATAAATATTTTAATATATAATTGAATTTAATGTTTAAATCATAATTTAAATATATGATTAATTATCTTTTGGAAGAGTCAAGACAATATTTAATTATATTAAAATTTATAATTAAAAATTAAGTTTTTTAGCACAGTTTTAAATATATGAAACATTTAATTTGACTTTTACAATTTTAACAATGTTTATTCAACTTGATTATTCTAGTTATAATTATAAAATTACAATTGATGTTACTCTGATTCTAGAACGGTCCACTCAAAACTATGGATTGTTGCTGCGGATTGCTGTTCGATTAACGATCGTAGAAAAATAGAACACAAAAATACACGAGGAAAACCGGAAGCAGTCCTTGTCATGAACATAACCTGATTGTAGGTTAGATTCAGGTCAACGCAAAGATAAGCGCCCAACATCAACCATTGACCTTGACACTGGACCCTCCGATCCAACGAACCCTGGCCCTGCCCCGTATGGGTTCTCTATCACGGATTCCTCCAATTTCCGGAAAGCTTCCGGTATATCAGAATGGAGCCCAGCGGCAACATAAAGCTTTATTTGCGGATGCCGTCGAGATTGACTGTGGTAAAGAATTTCTTCGTCGATTTCTTCAATGGTATATGCCGCTTTCCAAACTACTGCGGCCCTTACGGTATTCGTGCAACTGCGAGGAATCGATTATTTTTGTAGCAGGTACTTGTGTCTGCCTCAAGGAAGCCCAGACGAATGCAAGAGCCTCTGCTTGTCCAACTACTCTTGCGTAGCTGCGATTTATTGGCAATCCTCTGGATCCTGTTTGCGTTGAGAAGAGCTTTTGTCTATGAGAACCATCTCGGATCGAAACCAGGTAGCGTTCATCAATGTCATGGATGATTCAGCCCAGCCAAAAACTTGGAGGTCTCATTTCTGGAAGCAGACAGGGAACATCGTCGGCATCAGTTTGGGGGCTGGTCTGCTGTTTATAATAATTCTGTATTTTCTCTTTACCCTGCTGCGAAAGAAGCAGCGGATGAGAAAGACGGCGGCGCTCAATGGGGACGACGGATTCTTGAAGACGCTGTCCGTGCTGCCACCCAGATTCACCTTCGACGAACTGAAGGCAATCACGCGAGATTTCAGTCGGAAGCTCGGATCTGGTGGCTTCGGCTCTGTGTATGAGGGAGTCCTTGGGGACGGAACCATGGTAGCCGTGAAGCAATTGGAGGACGCTTTCCAGGGCTACGGCGAATTCCGAACGGAGATAGCCACGCTGGGAAGCGTGAGCCATGTCAACCTCGTCCAACTTCATGGATTCTGCGCCGAAGAATCCCACCACCTGCTCGTCTATGAATACATGGTGAACCGCTCTCTGGATCGCTGGCTTTTCTCCGCAGACGCCGCTAGGCATCTGAGTTGGAGTACCCGGATGAAGATCGCCGTAGACACTGCTCGCGGGCTGGCTTTCTTACACGAAGAGTGCCGCGAATGCATTGTGCATCTCGATGTAAAACCCGAGAACATTCTCCTGGACGATAAGTTCAGGGCCAAGCTATCGGACTTCGGGCTGTCGAAACTCATCGACCGGACTGATCAGCATAACCGAGTTCCGACCGGGATGAGAGGCACTCCGGGCTACATCGCGCCCGAATGGCTTATGGAAACGGGTGTGAGCAGCAAGAGCGATGTTTACAGCTTGGGCATCGTGTTGCTGGAGATCGTGTCCGGGCGCCGGTGCGTAGATCTCTCGGCTCCGGTGGAAGACTGCTATCTTGCTGCTGCGACCATTCGGAGGTTTCAGGAGGAGAAGTTAATGGAAATCGTGGATACTCGTTTGGAGGTGCATGGATTACCGGAGGAGGATGAAGCGAAGAAAGTTGTTATGGTGGCACTATGGTGTATACAGGAGGATCCTGCCATGAGACCGGATGCCAGTGCAGTAAGCCGAATGCTAGAAGACCAGATGCAAATTGAAGAGCCACCCATGACTGCTCTGGAAAACGCGCTTACTAAGCAGCACCACATCTGGATCTCGGCGGCTGCCGCCGGTAATGTGTAAATTGCATATAATTGATCGGCCTATTCATTCATTCCGGCTTGGCTGGGGTTGGCTGGGCTTGTGACGGCAAGTACGGCAATCGCCGATCGTTTTTGGTACGCTAAATACAGGGTAGGCAGCCGGCACATGGCGCTGGTCGCGGTGCCACAATAATTTGACTTCGAAATTTTCCGGTTTAGGTTTTACAAGGTTTTCAATTACTCTTGTCCAGAAGTACGATTTAAAGTCGGCTAGCTGAAGATATATTTTGAGCACGCAACCTGGGTCGAAGGTTTAATTGAAATCAATTTTGATGATGAGTCTTGGTCTGAGTCGAAACTTCGATCAATATAAAAATTAACATTGGAAAATCAAAATTTTTATCAGAAACTACTTTACAGTAATCTATAATCTAAAATTACTTTCATCTATTTATATTATGTAAATTCAACTTTATTTATTATAATTTTTTATAAATTTTACATCCAACAAATACTCCTACTTGAAATTTGAGTAAAACTTTAGGGAGATAAGTTGAAAATATAGGTTGAAAAAATAGTTTTTTTTTTTTTTACCCCAAAAATAGTGAATTATCCCCATGGTTGACATCATCATCTTGAATCTTATTTGTTCTTATATAATTTATTTTAGTTGTAAATTTTTCTTGGGATATTCATTTTAGACCTCAAAAGGTCTCTAATGAAACCACACTAGCTTTGATACCAAAACAAAGAAATCGGGGAGACAAAATATAAAGAAAAAAATAAACACTATCTAAATAAGTCTCTCTTCACCTAAAAATTATAAATACACAAAACTCTCTATTACATTGAGACAAAAAAATCACATAGACATATATAATTATACAATTTAACTGGAAAGTTTGAACCACTCTCTTGATCTATAACACAACAAAACACTAATAATATATTAATCTAGGAAGAACCAAATTTCTCCCCTAAATCCCAAGCTTTATCCAAACCCCTTCTCCAAAAAATACAAGTTAAACACCAATCCATGTATACAAACTCATCTTAATGGGAATAAAATGTTTTAATAAAAAACACTGATTTTCTACCCTTCTAAATTAGTTGGTCTTGCATGGAAGAACATATTCCTCAATCTACTTATACTTGGTCTTGCATGAAGAACATATTCCTCACTCTCTTGATTAAATAGTGTACTTACACTTTTTGTTTATAATCTTTGTCTGGACCATAGGTCTTAAATATGCTATTTATCATCGTTTGGTTTAGCATTCTTATCCTTTCAAATTCAATATATCTATTCTTGTTATTTTTTCATTATAAAAGTAACCAAAGAATTTAAGAACAAAAAATCTTATTATATTATTAAAATTAAAAAAACTCATAAACTGAATTTTAATTAAATATAGCTCGCTCTATTATCAGTTACAGTTTTTATATAAACCTTCTGTTTCTCATGATAAGCTTTGAATTTGTCATGGAAGCCACAACCCTATCTCTTCGATCAAATCCTTATCACTAATTATAGTTTGTATTTGTTTTTTCCTCGTGTCAATTTTGAAGGCACGTTTTAAACCTTCTGGTAAGGTAATGAAGACCAAGTTCTCAATGTTTATCCCCTTGAAATCGTGTAAATTTTTATTTTCGTTATCGAATTATCCACATTCCTCGCTCACATCATCCGTATGGCTTGTCTGTTTATATGAGTTGTTTGGAAAGCCGGATCTACTGCACTGCGTCTCTGCTTGTAACTCATTTGTTTCAGATGAGACATTCTTGATTTGTAAAGTAGGGTAGGCAGTGGGCACATGGCGGTGCCACAATAGAACGTGAGTGGAAAGTTGAATCTACTTTCATTATAAAAAAGGAAAATTCAAATTTGTTTACTATAATTTTTTTAATGAAGGTTGTGTTTTAAATTAGAAAAACCATAGATTTGTTTATGCCTGATATTCAATTATGTTAAAATCGGTCTAAACTCAATGTTCCATTTTTTCATGGTAAAGAAGAAAACCATATTCCACAAAATATTATAACGCCCATTAATACTTAATATAAAACCAGTAATTTAAAATTATTTTTAAGTGAATCAATAATGGAATATAAAATAAGTTATTTAGTATAAAATATTATTAATTAAAGTTAATGGGCGATGAATTATATAGAATAGAATATGGTTGATTATGATTATTTATTGTTATTAAATTAAAATAATTTTTAAAAATATTTAGTTAAATGTGAAATAAATTACTATTTTTTTAATAAATTTATAATTAATTAGATTTTATATATATGTCATACATGTTGAATTTCATCTTTTACAACTATAATTAAGAATTAAAAATTAGAGATGTGAATAGGTATGTGTCTATATACAGAATCATTACTCAAAGATGTTTTAACAATGCATCATTTTACCAATTATAATTTTATATCACACGGTAAATTACCATATTTTTATTATTTTATTTTATTTATTTATAGTAAAAATATTGTAATTTATTTTTTTCTTCAATATCATATATTACGATAGGTTATATTAGAGTTATTAGTGCTTTTATTATTTTAATTTGTTATATTATTTAATTATAAAAGTAATTTAATTTTCTTAAATGGTATACAATCTATTGATACTATTGTTTATTTTTTTGCATATTTATATTTTGTATTATAAAAAAACTAGAATTATAATTGCCTTCAATATTTTACTTTTACTTAAACTACCTATTATGAAAATATAGACCAACGTTTCTTTAAATATTGACGGTTACAAAAATTCACCAAACATAGTGCTAGGTTAGATCTGACATATAGAAAACTAAGACATGAATACATCATAAAATCATATGCCCTCTTGAATGCGTTAACCAAAAGGGAGTAGAAAGAAAACAAGAAAACTAATAGACAGTACATTTTAACCATTTTCAAAGGAAGAAATCAGTGTGGGAGCCATTGCACTCGAACTTGGAAGGTCTAGCATTTCCTTGTTATCAGATTCACATAGAATATGCCCCTCAACATGAGCAATATGAGCATCAATTCTATCCAAGCATAAGCGTTGACTTCTAAGCATTCTCTTGATATCTTCCAGGGTGGCAAAAACATTATATTGCTCCATCTACTTGACCTTTAGGACAAGCCCCAATAGGGTTTTCATTTGCTAATGTAAGGCCTGAATCAGAGTGGGATTGTCTCTCCACCCGAACTTGAATTTCCAATTTATGTATCTCTTTCATTTTTTTCGGTGGAACTACATTAAGTTGTATAGAGACCAAGTCATTAGTGAAAAGTCTCGCTCCTCTTTTCCCTTGCAGACCATTGCCCCCTCCCCCACACCTACAATGGATTCCTTACCTAGGTGACATATTTGAAATTGGGAGGGCACACCTTGAGTAGCTACTATAAATACCTCTACTTGCAAAAAAACATGAAATGAAACCAGACACATCCACAATAGAGTCAAAGCTCCAACCCACTAAATCATCCTGAAACTCGTGACACAGACCTCAGACCCGGGGGAATCACGTGGGTGTTATACAACAGCCGCAAAAGCCTCAAAAAATAACCCCTTCCCTGCCAACATTAAACATATGCCCAAACACACACAAAAGTGAACCCAAGTCACAAAAAACTCTTAGACACCCAGGAAGTTGAGACCAAAGTAGCCCTCTACCTAAAACCTTACAATTCACTTGATGATGCTCATTAAAATTAACATGAAATTTAGCAACAGACCAAGACAATGTTACAAATTCAAGGAGATCCCTGAGTGAAAGACACATACATGCTACCAAACCTTTCTAATCCAGATAAATAAATTGAAACCAAACCCCCTAAGACAAAGAAATCAAACCTACAACATCAAACCCTACCCCAATATTTAAGTCAAAACAAATTTCTATAAAATGGAAGGAATTGACCTAAACTACAATGGAAGGGGTTGAAAGTGAAACCCACACCATCCCACCACACGGTAGGGTTTCAAGATCCAAACTAGAGACCTCAACACCAAAGATACTCCACTCCTACCACCATCACCCTCGTGAGCTATAGATCCCTATCTTTGTTTTCACTACAATATACCCAAACCAAAACACAAAGCACCATTCACCACCTAGTGGAACAGAAAGCACCCATAGGGAGGTCGAGGACCTAGCTTATGGAAATCTAATCTCATGGAAACAAATGGAAATTATTTCCTCTCTAGAAATTCCACATGGAAGAAAATGCCACCTACTATGGAAGTTATTTCCTCTATAGAAATTCCATTGAAACTTGTTGATTTTGATAAAAGAATAATTTGAATATCGAATATGATCAAGTTATTATTCCCATGCATGTAATAACTCCATTTTTTCTGCATGATTCCCTTGATAATAATTTTCCTTTTATAGAGACCATCTTGGAGGTCGTTGATTCAATTGATAATATAAGTGTGTGTATGCCTCATGCTTCCTCTATTCTCCCATATTCGGAAATGGTTAGGCTTAGCACACAAAAAACTGAATTAGGCCAAGTGACATTTCCCCGGTCATCCAATGAAATTATACTCCTAAACTTCCCATGAAATTTTCCATTCTAAACGCCGCCCCCACCCCCCACACCCCCCC
>APFE031358381.1:100343-117428 GCA_000404065.3 Pinus taeda
TAAAATATTGATGAATATCTTTTAAAGAAAATGAATAAATTAGATACAAAATATATATTAAATTTTCAAAAAAACATGACATAAAATTGAATTTAAATTGACATGTTTTGTCCTCTTTTACCACCACCTAATTCTTTATGATTTTGTGAATTTAAGAGTAAACATTTCAACTCCATTTATTTTTATAAAACTTCTTTGCCACAAAAAGGGAAAAACTGATACACATTAACATGCTTTTACCCAGTGTTGTACAAATCTGAAGCACCAGTGCCACTTTTTCCTCACGCAAGCACCCTACAGTCAATGCTTCTCTTTCGTACCATCCTTTCATACTATGCTCATTGCATGGCTGTCCAATTTTCTGAAACAATGGTAATTTTTGTTTTCCCATTTATGTGTCAACTATGTCTCCTCAGTGACCAAATGTCCAGTAAATGACTATGTTTCTCTCTAATTTAATTTTTTAGGATGTTAGAATTGCAAAATAGGTCCAAAAATCCCTTTCTTTTGATTCTTTTTCCTGTGCAATGCGTTCGACAGGTTTGTCTTGCATCGATAGTAGTGCACCCTATAAATTGCAATTCAATTCATGAACCTAATGCATCACAGTGTTTTTGGTGTCTTTCCTAAGTTACAACATGCCGAGAAAAGATTTAAATTGTACATCGGTGTGTATATTTTTAGGTTACTCCGATCTATTTATATTTACCAAACACATGAAAAACTTAATATTAAAAAAATATAGCTCGGTTTGTTCAATAACCTAAACGTTCCATACCGGTGTGAAAAGGTTATACGTATGCACCAATGCATAAGTTTGTTTCAAGGCACAACATTGAAAATGTATACATGTGAACCAAAAGTGGTACGTCATATATATGTATATAGTTTTGTCTATGATGGTTTGTTTGATAACACACCAGAGTCGGTGCATCACTATTTTTTCGGTGCACCGATGATGGTTTTTTTTTTTTAATTGAAAGTTATGCGTCCATATTTATAAACACATTTTTCATTTAATAAAAAAATTTATGTTTTATATGTATGAGGCTGATGTATTTTATATGTCAATCATGTAGTAGAGACATCAATAGAGGGAGCAACAACAGGAGCAGGAGAAAATGGTGGACCAATACAATATGGTTTGACCATGGGAGGCATGAGAGAGGGAGAGAGATATTATCCTCCCCCTATTATCACAATGACCTGAGTGCTCTTGATGAATTTAGGCCTCCTTAAGTACTATGAGGAAGCTACATCCCCGAAGGCACTCTCTGTCTTACTGGCACAATTCATCCATCGGTGGGATGTCCACCAACAATCTTTCTGTGTTGGTCCTGAGACATGGTATAAGCCCTCAAAGGATGACATATATTTTATCAATGGCCTATCCAAGAGAGGGGAGGATTTTCCCAACTTCTCTGATGTCTCCCATGGGGTTGCAATAGAAATTCATCTTGTTTACTCTAAGAGATATGTTGGGGGCCATGTAGTCAATCTAGTATATTTTTAGGTATGTGGTGGACAACTATAGATTACTCATTTTTCTGTAGAGGGGGCTTGGTGCCTCTGGTTATTAGTGACAACCATTGCACACTATAATAGTGTTGTGCAATGCATTAGTTGCCCTCTTTTGTTTTATGTCAATTCTTTGACGCAGGTGCCATGATATATCAATTTTTGTAGTAGTTTTGCAAGGCTTTAGATAGATGACGTGCAATGATACATGGGAGGACAAACTTCTCTTTCTCTTAAGAGCCTTTTTGTTTATTTTTTGAGAGGTTTCTAGAGATGAGGACTACATTTGAACATCGCCCTCCTAGGACGATGATTGAGTTGGGGATGCACATGTGGTGAAAGATGATGCCCAAGAGGGGCCTACTATAGTATCTGCCTAGGATTTCCACCTAGGAAATGGTGTTACTAACGAGTGAGGATGACTGCATATTTATATTGGTGCAGTGTCCATACACAAGGATGGAGTGGAGATAGTGTCCCAACATCCTCTTCACACTTGATGAGCTTGCGGGTGATAGAGGTAATATTAGTGTTTTCTTTAAATTAATCTAGTTTCATTTCATTATCTTAATTAATTAGAATAAAATTTATTCTAAGACATTATTTAACTTGTTTTATTGATTTGTTTAATAAAATTATCTAATTATTATTGTTGTATACTATATATTTTGTAGACATCCACACATTCGTTGGGGACATGCATCCTCCACCACCGAAGGAATCAGATGTAAAGATGGGCAGGGCCTAAGAGGGTGAGGCACATCCTCAAATGCAAAGGGGCATGAGAATCCAAGCATGTAAGTTTGGTCTCAGATTTAGGATGGACTGTTGTGACCAACTGTTTAGAATTTTGGTTGAGGAGGGAGTCTACCTTGCGAGGGATCAAGACATCAGGGAATATCCTAGGCTTCTAGAGCTCTTAAGGGACTGTCTCCATGATATGATGACTCTTATGCATCATATCGTTGGAGCTACCAGGCTACTGGAAACAAGGAGGGATGCAGGGCATGCAACACATACGTCACATGAGTATTCACACATAGTGAGATTGTCAGATCATGATGATGAGGGCACAGATCATGCTTCTGGTAGTAGTACCCTATCAGATCATGGTAAGGGTGTTTGTGATCCTTCTAGTAGTACTACCCCATTAGATCATGGTCAGGATGTTGGTGATCCTTTTGGTAGTACTCCACATCCTCATCATTCGCCTGATGATCACGTCTAAGTACTAGCGGAGGTGCCTCATGTTTCTCCTGAGAGAGCAGACCAACCACCTTCTCCTCCACCTCATAGTTCACCATTCATTGTCTTCTGCTATAGACTAGGCTACCGCTACTACATCTGTTGTATCATATATTTGATAGCATTTATTTGACTTGTATATATATATATATATATATATATATGGTGCATTTTTATTGCATGTTTATGTACTTAATTTATATGTTGGTGTCAATGTGTATATTGTTAGATCATCTTAGATATGTTCATTTAATGTGCATGCAAATAGATGTGTATGTGATAGCAATTATTTAACATGAGATGTATATTAATTTGAGGATGTGTGTGGTGATGATGTTAGATTAAATTTGTTGTGTTTTGTTACATATGATCATGATGATGATGCCCAGTTAGATTATTAGATTTGTGTGCTAGCTAATGGCGTTTATATGTGCTAGAGGTGTATATAATTAGATGACAATAGTGAATTTGAATGTGTATCTTAGATGATGTTTATGTTTGTTATATGGTTATCATCATGATCTTTATTTTTATGAAATAATATTTATTATAGATTATGTATTGGTGAACTTATATCAAAATTATATATATATGAAATTACATGCAAAACAACTTACTTTAAAAAAATTCAAAGATTTTTTTTATAAATTACAAAGTTTAGTATGGTTGAAACTATAATTGTAAAATTACCATAAATATTTTTCTATTGCTTAGATAGTTCATACATATTCATTCTAACCTAATTAGTAAAATATTTCAATACTCACAAGGGAAAAATAATTAAAGGTAAAATATTTTAGTTAATTCTTAATAAGATGAAAATGTGTAACTCATTCAATTTTTAATATAAAATACTATTAATAATAAATTATTCAAAAATACAGTTTAAACAATGAAAAATTACACGATGTTCGATCTATATATAGCAATAAAAACCATTATAGATCCATCTTAATCACAAATTTATCAATCACTAAAAGAGATTAAATATTTTGACATGTACATCATTTTGGTGCTATTTTGGTTCTTTATTTTCCTATTGTGGTTTAAATTTATCTTTTTTTTAAATAATAAATATGAGTTAAATAATACAAAAGTCATACTATCTAATATTTAACTTTTTGACAAATAATATGTTTAATTATTTCTTAATGAACAACTCAAGAAATATTATTTTTCCACTTACTTGTCATGAGATGGTCACTAAAATTCATGTTTTGACATTTCTGCTAGCTAATATTACATTTTGTTCACAATGATAAAGACATGTCTACTTTAAATATTTTACTTATAATTACATAAAAATTGATATCTCTTTTACATAATCTAAATAGGAAAGAAAAATGTATCACCAAGTCTATTAGAAAGTCAAACAAATGCCTCTTAATCACCATCACATTATTTATCATTTAATTCTTAGCCATAAAATATCTATTAATTCAAATTTTATTTATAATTACCATTGAAAAGAAAATTCAAAACTCTTCCATTATCCATGAAGAAAAAATTAAAACCTCTCATGCATCCATGTAAGCACATTTGTTTGTCTATGGTCCATAAAAAGATGTAATCAACATTTTATACATGCATACGACCTCATTTTAGTTTACATACTGTTGTAAGAACTGAAATTTAAATATAGTAAACATGGTTTTACCTCCCATGTCAAAATTTTAATCTTATATATTAATACACAATTTTTTCATTGTTAATGTCCTCATAGATTTATCACTATATGATTTATATTAATTTTGAAATAAACAACAAGAAAAAACATGTGAACTGATTAATAAATGAATAAGTATCTAAATCAAGAAAAAATCCTCAATGTTGTTTACAAATTCCTTATTTTCTCATTTTGGTTATATCGTTCTCAATTTCCCATTTGAGAAGGATTGTGACCTTGAATCCTGATTATCATAAATATTGTACACCATATTTTGATGTGCACTTATATTTATGGAGATATGTTGCATAGTGAAAATAAGGGAGGTTATTTTACTATATTGAAAAACTTTGCCGACGGTTGTAGTAAGTATTTCAGTACACATATATACCACATATATGATTTTCCTTCTCCATTTTCTATCACTTTGTGAGTTATTTTAGATTGATACTCACAATGTCATTTGATAAATGAGATAATATGAGTATATTTAGATTGATATCTTGATTAAAAAAAGTTATAAATTGATAACTCATGCTTAGAATTACTATCTTTTGATCCATCCCCATGTATATCCAAATCCTATACAATAAGTCTACTATAAACTATATTTAAACACATTAAACAAATATGTTAAAATTTCAATTTTTAAATTATAAATTACACAATTGGAAATACTTAGCTTTAAGTGTAAACATGTTTCCACTGCAAAAAAACGTGTAAAAATGTTTGTTAATCTTACCAATTATACAAAATGACAACAAGATGAATAAAAAACAATATAATTAATGAAATAAAGAAAAAAAATTACAACAATAGTATAAATGATGAAATAACACAAGTACATATTACACTTCGTTGTCATCACCCAGATTATCTTCCTCGCTTGACATGATAATGTTGTTGTTCTAAAAAATATGTTTTCATTTAGGTTCGTGTCTTAATAAAAAACACCAATCCGTATCCAACACATTTGGGTAAAAAAAAAGTTGGTTGCAGTGTTTGGGAAAAACATAAGGCTCCCTAGCTTAATGCCACATCTTTCTAGAGTTGATAGATATCAGCCCACTATCACGATACTCCTTTACATTATTCTGATCAAAGGCGTCCCACCACTTTTACCTGAAAATAACACATTGAAATGAATAGAAGTCCACTTGAATGGTCTATTGTATCTTTTCGACGTAACCTAACATCCCTTGTATTAGGTTTTGATCATAATGGTTAGCATGACTAGATTGGGTGAACTTGAATTCCACTCCACAGTCTTGTGTCATCATCCATCATTGACATCCTTCATGCAAAAATGATGTCCATACACCCACATAGATCAAAACAAATGCACCTATAAAAAACTGGAAAAAAAATCACAATGTCATGTGTCTAATAACTTGAACATAATAAAAAATAAAAAATATAGATGTTACAATCCAAAGGCACATTATGAAGTTAAAAATGTACAGAAAGAGATTATTACTGAGTTTTTTCACGCTATCCCTATTTTTAGCACATTCTTCTCAGCACGCGGGTAATGACCAGATGCATTGTATTTCTCTCTAACTTGATCAACAACCCAAATATTAGGGCATGTCATTGGAATATTTTATTTTAAATTATCAATATAAGGCATGATTCTACCATTCAACTATTTGAATTCTTTCCTATCACTATCCCATTTCCTCCTCTTCTTCTCATACAATGCAACCCACACTTGTGTTGCTTCCATGTTGTAAAAAATGAATTTTTTGATGGCTTCAGATCTTGAATTTGCTGATTAAATAAAACCAACATATATAGTACACATGACATCAAAACATGCATTAATATGAAGTTCAATGTCAATAGTTACTGTGTAGAAATTTGACAAATTATAAGTCACTTACTCTTTATCATGTGCCTCTTTCCATTCATTGGAGAAGCTCCCCTTCTCTTTTGTCTTCATCCCTTTCATCATTCCAAATAATTGTGCATAATGTGTTGTCAACATCATTGATGTACTCAATAGAATAATAGAAGGAATCATGTGATATATACCCATCTGTCATAGACCTCTTGGGTTTTTCCCCTTGTTGAAAAAGACCTTTCAATTTCTTCATGTAACTCTCTAATAAGAATATCCAATGACAGGAAACCACCCAAACTAATTCAACCTCATCTACTAGGTGAATTAGAAGATGAACGTGCAAGTACATGAAACTCGTTGACAGTTCCTTCTCAAACATAAAAATAACCTCAGCTATCTCTTGACGCCATTGTGGAATTTTATCCATATGAATACCCTTTGATGTGATCTAATGTACAAATGCAGATAATTTAGATATGGCACATTATAAGTCTTGGGGGAAGTCATGGTTCACACACCCACGCATAAGCAGAGGATAATGACACTGCAAAGTAAATAGTACATTGTACAAAAATTAATTATAACATATCCCATTGCATAAAAATAATAACAAATAATAAAATAATGTTTTTGACATACATACTCTTAGAAGGTTCAAATGGTCATGATATTTCAACTCTAAAAAATGGCCTTGCATAGTGAAGCAACATTGTAGTGAAGACACATATAAAGAAGGCACCCTCACACTCATTATAACATCCATTTCCAAAGAAATCTTTCTTTAAAATCCATGGGACATCACCTTCTTTGAAATACCAAGAGGGACCAGCCTCTCCTCTAGTCTCTTGACTTGGCCAATGTTGTTTTTTAGTTTTTGAAGAAATAAAATCTATCCTAACAACCAATGTTTCTTTTTCTTTCGATGATATGTTCCTCCATAAAGAAGATGAAACATTTTTAAATATATTCATGGGATCTAGCAAGTGGAAAATTTCTCAACATAGGTGTCGAAGAATTTTGGATCATTGAACATAGGCTCCCCATTTGAATTGAAATTTTCTACAACCTCCTTCTCCTTCTCTCTCTCATATGCTCTAAGCCATTCATCTAGTTTCATTATTGTAGGCCTATGGATTCTCTCTGGTTTACAATTGAAAGTGGATGTTTCTCTTCTGTAAGGTGTTCTTTTAGGAGGAATACCCTAGAGTAGTCATACACTGCTTTCATAGGTGGTCGAACCACCTAGCCTTTAGAGAAGGTCCACAACATTTACATCTATAATACCTTTTGTTTACATGACCTATGAAATTATTGTATATAATGCACGTTTGTGATCATGAAGATCAGAACAATTACAATTAATTAAATTAATATGGAAAACAATATTGTTACGTGTATAAACAAACAAATAAAAATGTAATTTACCAGAGAAAACTCCTAAGCCTGGATAATAATGTATGGTGTAAGCACATATTCCATACAATGTAAAACTCTTCTCTATTAAGATGGTTCTTGATACATAGTACATATGTATCTCTTCCCATAATTCCTTCAATTCATCTACCAATGATTGTAAGTAGACTTCCAAATTCTTCACCTGTCTTCTCCCAGGGACTATGAGAGCCAACAAAAGATGTTCATTCTTCAAAGACAACCATGGGGGGATATTGTTATTGATCACTACTACATTCCAAACAGAGTAGCTGGTGTTTTGGAGGGAATATGGGTTGACACCATCCATGGCTATGCTGAGTCGTAGACTTCGTACTTCATCCTTGAACAACTTTTTAGGTCATGTATCCTCTATATGATTCATAGCTATTGAATCTATTGGTATTCACATAAATCCTAACTCACTTTTGTGTGAGGCATGCCATCCCTGCAACATAGATAATTATTTGCACCAAAAGAGCCTTTGAATTCTTAAGATTATAGCCATTTGCTTCAATATCTTGTGAGGAGGACCATGTGATTTACTCATTTTTTTTTTTATTTACAATACCTATCATTCCCACATTTTGGACATATCTCTTTGTATACATATTCTTCTCTATATATAATACAATCATTAAGACATGCATGATATGGTATGTACTCAGAACCCAACATTTTCAACAACCACTTTGCCTCTTCCCAGCTACCTAGTAAGACATTATCACTTAGAGGAACCTTATCTTTGAATAACTTGTAGTTGGTGGGTAATATAATTGTACAATGTCAATATTTAAATTTCATAAAATCGACCATTTTTAGTGTTGATTGTGTGACAAGATTTCTCAAAATATAAGGGACTTGATTAATAATGCAAGTTAATTACCTCAATATTGTCGAGAAACATGCATTCAACATGCCAAACTTTGCTTTCAAGTTGTGTAGTAACATCGTTATCTGCAACTAAGTAGACTTTGACTTGCCACTATGTCCAAAGAGAGGGGTGGTGGAATCATATTTTAGGCTTTTGAATAAGGTATTAGTGATATGATCATCATGCTCAGCTCATCATTTTGGAATGCATTTAACAACATTTCCTACATGGCAGTCGTATCCCATAAGTAATCATCCATACCAACCTCTATTTGACTGTCTCCATGACCAACTTGTGATGAAGAACTACTATTTTTGTAGTCATTCCTAATTGGTAAATTTGGACGTAATGGGAATCGAATAGGTGGTTGAATTAGCCATTATTTGTATGCTTCCTCTCCAATTATTGCTCTTACTGTAACCCTATCTTGATTTTACGTTGTATTGGGGTGCACCATAAGATGGTAGGTGGGTCGCTCATCATCACTAGAATCCTAATTTAAAAAAATATTGAACATTAGTACATCAATGATATTAGTAACAATATCAATGCATTTGTTTTCTTGAAATTACATTATAGCAAACAATTATCACCATTTTTGAGCAGGATTGCGACTGGAAGATGTCATGTTCCAATTCATAGAGTGAAACGACTGCCCATTTTCATCTAGTGATTGCTTGTGATATGCTACTCCTGATAAGAACTTCTATTGTTTTGAACTCGATTCTAAATCAAGATCCTTTGGATACATTTTTATTCAAATTAACATGGATTAAAAATAAATAAATTCAGTTAGATAATCAAAATATAAATAAAATATGAACTTACTAGAGATGGAAAGGAATAAATCCATGAAGGACTATGATCAACAATATGGAATGAGTTGGAATTTGAAGAATTAGGCATTTGATATTATGATATTTTCTCCCTGCATTTGAGAAAATAAACAAATAAAATTTTTTGTACATATCTAAAATTAATTTCAAGAACCATATAGCCGCAATATGAATTTCGATATAGTTTTCGAACAAAGTTTCAAGAATAAGGCGACTTTAAGCAGTAAATGTATACTACGAACTACTGTAACTCATGTGGATGCATCCTAAAGGATAATTTGAGATGAATATGCCATTTTGTGTTAAAATAAAATTTCAAATAGATTTTAAACCCTATTGGTTCTCTTATAAGGACTAACCACACTGATGTGTTTAAATAATAACCAGATCGAAGCAAAAAAAATAATTGCCCCAGTTATCGCCTTTTAAAAAAAAAAAAAAAAAATTATATCATATTAGCACTCTTGTAAAAAAAACATCAATACATTTAAATAAAAACAACACCGATCCATACATGTTTTTTAAATTTCGAAAATAAAAGTGAATTATACGTTCTTATAGTAATTACAACACTGATGCATTTAAATGTAAACTACATCATTGCATTGAACTATTAACTGCACCATTTCTTGATTTCAAAAATTTTAAATAAAGAATTTTATCATGTCAGTGTGTTTACAAAATTTGGTGCCCCGACAATATTAGTGTGCTTTACATGTAAATGCACTGATGCTCTTTAATATTGAACGCACCAATGTTGTGATTAAGTTCGCATTTTTTTCTTTTCTTTTCTTTTTTTAAATTGAAAAATGGGCGTCAATTGATTTTTCGAAATCTAATTTCATAAATTCATTTAAATAATAAAAAGTTAATGATTATTTAATTATTTTTCCCAAAATTTCAAGGGAGTGATTTGCATGAGAGACATACCAAGAGTACTATGCAGCAGTAGAATACATTGGAACAACAAAACCATTCAAAATATCAGAAGCTAAAAGATATGGTGATTTACTCAAAACCCTGCATAGTAAAAAATTTAAATCTTATTCTTGATTTTACTAATATTTTTTTTTACAATTTATGTTAGGGTTTAATTAAAAGAGAAATCATTTGCAAGAGAGACATACTGGGAACATTGTAAAGTATAAAAATATTTTGTAATTGTAAAAAGATCCGAATTTGAAAGGTATGGTGATTTAATCAAAACCTTGCATAGCAAAAATTTTAAATTTTACTCTTGATTTTACTGTTAATTTTCTTTTACAATTTTTATTAGATTTAATTAAAAAAAAATCTAGCATAATAAGAAATTTACTATTGATTTTATTAGTAAATATTTTTTATGATCTCTATTCTTATTTATATTTAATTAAAATTGAGAAAAAACAAAAAAATCAATACTTACCTTAAACCCTTGCTTCTTTTTACTTATGTGACTGCAAACTTTCACCTTAGGGTTTAACTCCCTCTACCACTTCACAATTAGGGTTTTTTTTTTAGGCATTATAGTTTTAATGGATATTTGTACTTACTATATATAGGATGTTTGGAATGTAAAGTAGGGGGATCAATTATTGAATTAGATCCAAACCCAGTTGGCCTTGTTCATGTTTTTGAAAAATGACGCTTGTTTCACGGTGCGCCTTATGAAATATAACACATTGGTGCCGATGGTGCTTTTATCGTTACATATTGCACTGAATCCTATCAATCCTATCCAGTTTGTTTATCAGTGTGCTTGGTGTAATATAACACACTAGATCGACTAATTTAAAATTAATTAAAAAAAATAATTTATGTTGTCAGTGTTGAACAGTTAAACGTCGAGTGCGTTTAGTAGATTAAACACACCAAGGTTTTTATTCAAATAATTGCATTGGTTACTAGAGCTCTTTTTGGCTAAAAATTATTTGATTTATCTATAAAATATATTTAATGGCTTTGGTATTGAATAGTACAGGTTGTATACTGATAAAAGGTTTTTGACAAGTTATCAAGTAACAAAAATATTGATCGACACAATGATAGCAAATCCAAAAAAGTAGAAAATGCAAGTTCTTTGTAAATTCTTTACAAAATTAATAAGTTTGAACTATAGGTAAGTTTAGCTAATATGTATTTGGTTGTGTATATCCTACAGAGGCACAAAATGAATAAGGTTAATTAGATTATTTCTAATCTATGTGCAAAATAGCATAAAACCCTGATAGAAAAATTGTAGAAGGATGAATGAGGTGAATGAAAAATTATTATTCAATATGAGTTGTTTTTTTTAATTTTCATCAATAAGATACTTAAGAATATTACATAGCATGTTTCAAACAATCTACTAATTATTATATATTTAATGTTTTATATGGAGCAACAATGAAGGAAAATATCAATGTCATTCTAAGAAAATAAAAAATATAGAACATGTAAATGACGATGAATTGGTCCTTAGCTCATCTAGAATAGTGTTGAAGGTTAATGAAAGGGGGGATTTTTTTTACAAAACTATGGGGGATATAGTGGAATGAACGTATAAATGTACTTTCCACTTACAACACAAAAATCAATCTAATGATTCAAAGAACAAAATTATATCTAAACTATAAGAAGTGTTTCCAGAAAAATGGTCAATGAAACCTGTTAGATTTGCAATAAAAAAACATACAACAACAAAAAAGAATCATTTAAAAGGTAATTATATATTACTACAAATCATTCATTTATTAATATCAAGTTTTTTTTTTTTAGGTTGTGGTTCACAGACACCATAGTCAATGGGTGGCTGCTACGTCCACGGAAAAATCTGGGCTGATCGACCCCAAACGGAATCTAGCCCTACGGCCCAGTAGCAAGGCCTGAAAAAGAACCAACAAGCTGATATGAAAAACATGCCAGTAGGAATTTCCAAAAAAAATTGCATCACAGTAGGAGTCATCTCAACAACAACATACTTCAAATGTATGCAATCATGATTGACTTTATACATATAAACAATTAATTTAGCATTAAATATTATTTTTCAAGTATTTTCTTGCGGAAAAGAAAACAAAATGGAACTCATTCAGCGGATAAAACACGATGACAAGGAAGAAAAGGGTTGATATCAAAATTTGTGAGTAATTGTTAATATTTCTGTATAACAACTCAATGTTTCATTTTTGTATATTTTAAGTTGTTTAACAACAACGATCCTTGAATGTCTTCAAATAGGTGCTAACATATAAAGAAGATCCATCAGAAAAAATTGATTGACATTGGGTTAAATATGGGTTGTGAGTATATGTTGGTATATCAAAAATTAATTTTGGAATTTGTGAGTATCTATGTTATTTTACTTCTTTGAGTTTATAATTAATAGAGCAAAGAAATCCTTTATATTAAAACTCTGATTTATAACGGGATATAAAAAATTGGAGGAAACAAAGTATGAAACTACACCAACATAAGAGTTGTTGCAACAAAGCATGAGACTTGGTTTTAAAACCATGTGTACAATTCATGAGTCACTTCTTGCTATTGTATATTGTTATTCAATTTTGATTGATGTATATTATTTATTTCAATTTTCATTATTCTCACCAATGTAGATACTCTCATTATACTTTATTTTTATGTTTTCATATGGAACATGATTGAGAAGATGAAAACAATTGAAGAAATCAACAAAACACTCATCTAAATAACCCAAGTCATAGAAGTAGCTCGAGCACTGATAGTAGTCTAGCGAAGAATGATGATATATTTGGATGTAAATGCAAGTTGTTGTATTTTTTGAAATAATTGTCTATGAAAATAAAACATTTTGTTTAATGTAATGGAAATAGTGTCCCAATTTAAAGACAAGGGCTTACCAATAACTATCTCATTTTGTATGACAAAGAGCCACTTATTGATATATAATCACTAGAGCAATTTTGAGGCCTAAAATGTATGTTTTAACCCCATACAGAAATTACCTACACACGAATTCTAAAAATAAAAAATAAAAAATGGTGAGAGCATAACACATAAAACAAATCTAAATAGAGATTTTCCTCTGGATCCAAAAACGGGGACTACCAGATTAATTTTTCATTATATTCCTTTCAATGTTAGAATACATATATATACATCCCGAAGCATCCATAAACCCCAATCCATTAATCCTGGATTAGAACATAACCATAGTTCCCTTGACCAAATCTACAAAATACCATGGACCGAAAACCATCGTTCCCAAAACCATGTGCAAAATCCATGCCAAAACCATAGGTAGGTTTGCCCACCTAATATAGGGTCCAAAAAAAATTTCCTTGCGGCACTACCCAGGACCCCATTATTTTTTGAAATAATTGCCTGTGAAAATGAAACATTTTGTTTAATGTAATGGACATAGTGTCATAATTTAAAGGCAAGGTCTTACCAATAACTATCTCATTTTGTATGACAAATAGACTCTTATTAATATATAATCACTAGAGAAATTTTGAGGTCTAAAATAGGCCACGAAACAAAATATTACAATTAAAATCAACATTATAAGAGCCATTAGGATTCAATATGTTGATGTCAATGATGGGGGATGTTTCACCATTTTTGAAGTAAAAAAGTAAAAACATTAAAAATATATATATTTTTTCAACATGTATTTTCAACTTATCTCCCTATAGCTTTACTCAAATTTCGAGCAATATCACTCGTTGGATGTATAATTTAATTCTTCATCTAAGGAGTACCCATGTTGCATACTTTCGACGGACCATGCTACACAAAAAAAAATAGAACTATATAAAAAAAATTGATTGCAATCATGTGTTTTCATATATTTCTCATTTTTCGTGTAGTAGGGTCTAGTGTTGTTTGCATTTAACACCCCAGTGCACTGTAATTCTTAAAGCACCAGTGCATTCACAGAACTAACGTCCCGTTGATACAAAACATTATTTTAAGCCCTAGTGCATTATTCAAATTAACAACATTGGTGCTTTTGTATGCTTAGCATCTCGGGTATTTTATGCAAATCATATGCATTGGGGTCGCGCATTTAAATTAAAGCACAGAGTCTACAATATTATTTTGCTTGCCTCGGTGTCGTTCATGAAAACGATTCCACGGGGAATTTTGTTATTGTATACGCACTGGTGCGTTATACATTTCAGGCACCAGTGTTCATTACATTTAACACCTTAGCCTTTTGGTTATGTAAACAACACCATTGCTTTTATTTATTTAGCACATCAATGCTATTGTTTCCATGATGCACATCATTAAGAAAACATCCTCTAAAACCTTTGGTCGCCCATATTTGTTCAGTTGTGATGAAGTTACATTATCGTCTTCACTAAAACATCCTCTATCTGAAATGAATGTTGTAGTAAAGGTTTTTTGACAAATTTTTCCAGTTTTATAACACTAAAAATCTCTGATATAACCTTCTCTATAAGGTATTTTCCTTGTAGTGCAAGTTTTGAATTCTTTAAAATATTCAAACGCATCACTTTTTCTCCTCATGAAGTAAACCCATGCATATCATGTGCAATCATCAATAAATAAAAAAAAATAATATGCTCTTCCTAAGGACCTAGTTTGCATAGGCTCACACACATCTAAATGCACAAGTTCCACACACATCCCTTTTCCTCCTATCAGCATTAGTAGGAAATTATTCTCTATGCATTTTACCTAAAGCACATCTCTCACATGCAACATATTCATTTTTCAATAATGGGAGACCCTCTACCATCTTTTGTTTTTGAAGCAACAATAAGTCAAGATAATTTAGATGGCCATACCTTTGGTGCCAAAAAGCTTCCACTATCATTGTTGTAGATTACAAAGTTTGATGACTTCTGTTGATTACATCAAGCTTATACAAGTCTCCAACTCTCACACCTTTAGCCACAACTTTGTAATGGTATCGCATATCTCTCACCAAACAATGTGATTTCACAAATTCTAATTTTAAATTATGGTTTATAATGGTGGAAATAGAGATTAAATTCTTCTTAATGTCAGGGACATACATTACATTATGAATATTCCTAAAAACCCATTAGGTAATGTCATAGGGACATCCCCATAACCTTTAATCTGGTGTGAACTACCATCCCCAAGATATATGTTGCCACTATTGTTTGCTTCATGGAAGTTTTTGAACCAATTTTTATTACATGACATGTGAATAGAATCTCCAGAATTTATGAGCCATGCATTATACATCATCAATCTTAGGAGAGAGTTCAAAATTTAAAACAAACAATATGAACTTCATAAACTCATGATTCATGACATCTCCTCCATGTGAAAAGTGACCTGTATGTCTTCTACCTCTATGTTTTGATTCATTAATTTTTTTTTAAAGCGATCTCTGGAAGGGTTCCAAGCTTGCCACAATAATAACATTTCATTCTAGAATCACTTTTTGAAGGTGTCATACCTTGTGGGGGTTTCGTGTAAGATGGTTTTCCAAATGATGACCTTCTTTGTGGTGGATTTCATCATTTGTTTCCTTCCCATGGCTTTACCTTGAAAGGTTTTCTCTTTGCCATTAATGTCATATCTGAATTTTAAAGCTTTAGATTTCTTCTCCTCTCTTCCTCCTACATTAATATACTTGCCAGTTTATCAAAAGTGGGATACTTCTCCCTTGCCACAATAGGTGTAATGAACATTTGGTATCCCTCTAACATCGCTCTTTTCCTTTGTACAGAGTGTGTTGGTTCATTACAATTTTTATTTGTGCAGAGTGCATTGGTCTAGTTTGAAATGATTGAACAAAAATCTTTGGCATAGCTCTATTCTGCTAGTCACTTCAGTTATTGGTACACTGCAAGCTCATACAAGTCAAGCTTAATCACAACTTCACACGACGCCTTACGAGCCTCAGCCTTTGCAGGGGACTGTTCCACTTAAAAGCATATCAATGTTGGTTATTCGTCATTACTCACTGACCTCTCATGCAATACCATTCCAATGTTGCAACAACAATTAAACACAAAACAAAATGCAACCCACATGTGACACTAAACTAAAAAATTATCAACCCTTCTCTGGAGCACACAACTCTTCTCCAAGTGTGCAAGTTTTTGAGAAGGCACCGTCGATTCTTCTCTAAAGCACACAACTCTTCTCCAGGTGTGCAAGTTTGTGAGTAGGCACAATCTCATGCCTCTCTAGTCAAATACATCAACAGGTGTGTCGACAAGAAAAGAACTACAGCTTTTCATAATTGTGGAAACACAACAAACGAAAAGAAAAAATTCACCACCAACAGTCTCTACAGTGCACTAGTCTCCAAGGTGGACATAGAGACAGACACTTCTCAAAATGCACCAAACACAACCTCCTCCATTAGGGGAATTTTGAGGTCTAAAATGGACGGCCTAAGGAAATTATAAAATAATAGTGGAGATAATAAAATAATATTAGATTACATCATCAAATTTTAGAGGGAAAAGAGAAAAAACTACTTTTTCAACTCGTATTTTCAAATTATTTCCATATGGGTTTACTCAAATTTCGAGTTGAAACACTCATTAGATGCATAATTTGATTCTTCATCCAAACAATACCCATTTTGTATACTTTCAATGGACCTTGCTATATGAAAAATGAGAAATACATGAGAAACGTATTTGCAATCATGTTTTTTCATGTATTTCTCATTTTTCGTGTAATAGGGTCTATCGAAAGTATGCAACAT
>APFE031358381.1:120539-130779 GCA_000404065.3 Pinus taeda
GATTTTCGTTATCGAATTATCCACATTCCTCACTCACATCATCCGTATGGCTTGTCTGTTTATATGAATTGTTTGGAAATCCGGATCTACTGCACTCTACGTGTAACTCATTGGTTTCGGATGGGACATTCTCGATTACGAACACCATTCCTATTCGATAACTTTGATTCAGCAGTGCTTCAGTCACACATCATTGCACTAATTGATAAATCTGATTCTACAGTGCTAACAATGAGATAAGTCTACGATTCTCTGCTTGTTTCACAGCCGTTGCAACCAGCATTGCCTCTCAAATGATCCTCCACAGCAACGGAGGTTAATTCGGCCTACAATTCCATTCGCTGGATGGAAAGGTTTTTTTCTCTTGCCAATTGTAAACTTTTGTACAACAAAACAGTCGTCTGGTCGGGCAACAGGAACAGGCCAGCGTCAAACCATGCAAAACTAATTGTCAGTAGAGATAAAACTTTGGTGCTAAAAGATGAGGACGGACATGGATTCTTTATTTGGTCCGCATGATGTTCAGTTCCAAGGGAATCTCTTGATATACAATCGAAATGGAGAGCTATTATGACACAGTTTTGAGAATCGCCCGGTTACACTCTTGCCGCAGCTTTCCCTCCCGGTGTGATTTGTTTTGGAATTTTGCGACTTTTAAATTTAAATTAAATATTTTAATATATAACTGAATTTAATGTTTTAAATTATATGATTAAATTAATCGTTTGAAAGAATCCGTACAATATTTAAATTATATAAAATTAATAATTAATTTTTTATGAAAAAAAAAAATTATGAAACATTTAATTTGGCTTTTGCAATTTTAATTTTAAAGTTTAAACCATGATCAACCCAATAAACGTCTATTAAACTTCATTGTTTTAGTTATAGTCGTACAATTGAGCTTATTCTGATTCTAGAAGGTCCAACCACTCAAACTATGGATTGTTGCTAAGGATTGCTTTTCCGGTACCGATCTAAAAAAATGAACGCAAAAATACAGGAGAAAAACCGGAAGCAATCTTTGTCATGAACCTAACCTGATTGTAGGTTAGATTCGGGTCAATGGAAAGATAATCGTCCAACATCAATCGTTGACTTTTAAACTAGACCCTCCGACCACACGAACCCAGGATCGGGTTAAGTATGCCCCCCTTTGGGTTCTCTATCACGGTTTCCTCCGATTCCGCATAACATCCGGCATATGAAAATGAGCCCAGCGGGAACATGAAGCTTAATTTGCAGACGCCGGCGATATTGACTGTGGTAAAGAATTTTTTCCTCGATTTCTTTAATGGTATATAACGCTTTCACAACAACTGTGCCCATTATGGTATATAACGCTTTCACAACTACTGTGCCCATTATGGTATCTGCAGCCTGCCCAGCGCAGAGGAGTCACTTAGTTCTCGCAGCCGTATCGGGCCTCTGACGGCTGCTAGCCGAAGGCGGATTCAGATGTAATTAGCGTCATATAGCTGCAAGGAATCGCTTATCTTCGTAGCAGGGACTTGTGTGTGTGGGTCCGCTTCAAGCAAGCCTGGACGAATGAAAGAGCCTCTGCTTCTGCAGGTGCTCTTCCGTAGCTGCGTTTTATTGGCAATCCTCTGAATTCTGTTTCCATTACGAAGAGCTTTTGTCTATGAGAACCATCTCGGATCGAACCCAGGTAGCGTTCATGAAGGTCATGGCTGATTCAGCCCAGACAGCAGAAAAAACTTGAAGACCTTGTTTCTGGAAGCAGATGGGGAACATCGTCGGAATTAGTTTGGGGACGAATCTGCTGTTTATAATAATTCTGTATTTTCTCTTTCCTCTGCTACGAAAGAAGCAGCGGTTGAGAAAGACGGCAGCCCCCAAAGGGAAAGACGCTGTCGGTTCTGCTACCTAGATTCACCTTCGACGAACTGAAGGCAATCACTCGCAAGCTCGGATCTGGTGGCTTCGGCTCTGTATATGAGGGAGTACTTGGGGACGGAACCATGGTAGCTGTGAAGCAGTTGGAGGAGGCTTCCCAGGGCTACGACGAATTTCGAACGGAAATAACGACGCTGGGAAGCCTGAGGCATGTCAACCTCGTCCGACTTCAGGGATTCTGCGCCCAAGAATCCCACCACCTGCTCGTCTATGAATACATGACGAACCGCTCTTTGGACGGATGGCTCTTCTCTACAGACGCTACTAGGCTTCTGAGTTGGGGTACCCGGTTGAGCATCTCCGTAGACACTGCTCGCGGACTGGCGTTCTTACACGAAGATCAGTGCCGCGAATGCGTTGTGCATCTCGATGTAAAACCCAAGAACATTCTCCTCGACGATAAGTTCATGGCCAAGCTATTAGATTTCGGGCTGTCGAAACTCATCGACCGGACTGATCAGCATAGCCGAGATCCGACCGGGATGAGAGGCACTCCGGGGTACATGGCGCCTGAATGGCTCATGGAATCGGGTGTGAGTAGCAAGAGCGCCGGTGTGTAGATCTGATGGCTCCGGCGAAGGATTGTTATCTTCCCGCTGCGACCATTCGGAGGCTTCAGGAGGAGAGCTTAATCGAAATCGTTGATCCTCGTTTGGAGGTGCATTTGGTGAACACAGGAGGATCCTGCAGTGAGCCGAATGCTAGAAGGCCACATGCAAATTCAAGAGCCACCCATGACTGCACTGGAAAATGCGCTTACTAAGCAGCAACACGTCTGGATCTTAGCAGTTGCTGCCGGGAATGTGCAAGTTGCATATAATTGATTGGCCTAGACATTCATTCCGGCTTGGCTGGGCTGGGCTTGTGATTCACTGACGCCGATCGGTTTCGGCAGGGTAAACATAGGGTAGGCAGTGGGCAGATGGCAGTGCCACAATAGCTTTGACCTCCAAATTCTACAGCTCTAACAAGGTTTTCCGTTTCGTTTTGTCCCTAAGTACGAGTTAATGCCCTCCCTAAAGTGAAAGGCTGCAGAATATATATAGGGAACGACAGAACGTGAGTGGAAGGTTGAATCTACTTTGCTGTATGATAGTTATTATCGTTTAATATCAGTGCTTTTATTATTTTAATTTGTTATTATTGTTTTAATTATAAGGTGATTTAATTTTCTTAAATGGTATACAATCTATTATTGATACTATTGTTTGATGTTATTGTTTATTTCTTGCATATTGATACTTTGTATTATAAAAAAAAGCTAGAATTACAATGGGCTTTAATATTTTACTTTTTCCTTAAACTACCTACTATGAAAATATAGATTAACATTTCGCTAGAATTACAATGGTCTTTAATATTTTCTTTTCCTTAAACTACCTACTATGAAAATATAGATTAACATTTCTTTAAATATGGATGATTACAAAAATTCACCAAACATTGTGATACGTTAAATCTGACATATAGAAAACCATAAGACTTAAATAAATCATAAAAGCGTATGGGCTCTTGAATGGGTTCAATCAAAAGTGAGTAGAAAGAAAGCAAGAATGTTAATAGACAATACATTTTAACCATTTTCAAAGGAAGAAATTAGTGTGGGAGCCATTGCACTCAAATCTGGAAGGTCCAACATTTCCTTGTTATCAAATTCCAATAGAATATGCCCTTCAACATGAGCAATATGAGCATCAATTCTATCCAAGCATAAGCATTGACTTCTAAGCATTCTCTTTATATCTCCCAGGGTGGCGAAAACATTATATCGCTCCACCTGCTTGACCTTTAGTACAAAACCCAATAGGGTTTTCATTTGCTAATGTAAGGCTTGAATCAGAGTGGGATTGTCTCTCCACCCAAACTTGAATTTCCAATTTACATATCTCTTTCCTTGTTTTCGGTGGAACTACATAAAAGTGTGTGGCAACCAAGTCATTAGTGAAGAGTCTTGCTCCTCTCTGCCCTTACAGACCATTGCCCCCTCCCTCACGCCTACAACGGATTCCTTGCCTAGGTGACATGTTTGAAACTGGGAGCGAACACCTTCAGCAGCTATTATAAATACCTCTACTTGCAAAAAAACATGAAATGAAACGAGACACATCCACAACAGAGTCAAAGCTCCAACCCACTAAATCATCCTGAAACGCGTGACGCAGACCTCGGACCCGAGGGAAACACTTGGGTGTTATACAATAGTCGCAGAAGCCTTTAAAAATAACCCCTTCCCTACCACCATTAAACATATGCCCAAACACACATAAAAAGGTGAACCCAAGTCACAAAAAGCTCTCAGACACCGAGGAATTCGAGACCAAAGTAGCCCTCTACCCAAAACCTTACAATTCACTTGATAATGCTCACTAAAATTAACATGAAATTTAGCAACAGACCTAGACAATGTTACAAATTCAAGGAGATCCTCGAGTGAAAGTCCGATACATGCTGCCAAACCTTTGTAATCCAGATAAATAAACTGAAACCAAACCCCCTAACACAAAGAAATAAAACCTACAATGCCAAACCCTACCCCAATACTTAAGTCAAAATAAATTGCTATAAAATGGAAGGAATTGACCTGAACTACAATGGAAGGGGTTGAAAGTGAAGCCCACACTAACCCACCACATGTTAGGGTTCCAAGATCTAAACCAGAGACTTCAACGCTAAAGATACTCCACTCCTACCACCATCGCCCTCGCGAGCCAGAGATCCCTATCTTTGTTGTCACTACAACATTACCAAAACCAAAAAAAAAAGCACCATTCACCACCTAGTGGAACAAAAAGCACCCACAGGGAGGTTGAGGACCTAGCTTATGAAAATCTAATCACATGGAAGCAAATGCCACTTTTTATGGAAGTTATTTCCTCTCTAGAAATTCCATTGAAACTTGTTGATTTTGATAATAAAAAAATTCATCTGAATATGGAATATGATCAAGTTATTATTCCCATACATGCAATAACTGCATTTTTTCTGCATGATTCCCTTGATATTAATTTTCCTTTTATAGAGGCCATCTTCGAGGTTGTGGATTCAATTGATAATATAAGTGTGCATATGCCTCATGCTTCCTCTATTCTCCCATATTTGGAAATGGTTAGGCTTAGCACACAAAACATTGAATTGGGCCAAGGGACATTTCCCGGGTCATCCAATGAAATTCTACTCCTAAACTTCCCACGAAATTTTCCATTCCAAAACCCCCCATCAACTTGTGTCACATACCTTATTCATTTTTTATTGGCCATTATCAAGGAGTTGAACTACCTCATGAGACCACTCACCTATTATGTTGGTGTGTAGTTCTTAATAATGATATGATTATAGGCTCTTGCTAGAATCATGAATATTTAGGAACATGGTAGTTTGACTATATGTGGCATGGAACCAGGCATGGTGCGCCATATGTTTCCAATAATGGCCCATGAATTCACACATATCAATATGAATCCTTGACCTATGCCTAATAATGGGTACTACATGGTTTAACGTATTAGACTATGTCACACCTTGCATATTATGTGTTTTAGATTTAGTTTCATATGTGATGTGAGAAATTTTCATTTTTCTGTGTTCATTGTTTTGATTTGATCCTTATCATGCTTGGTGTTGGATTCACATGTTGAAAATGCAGCAAGAAAATCTCATTTTGACTTTGCCTTGGTCAAACTAGAGAAAATTCGAATTTCTATTTTAGCATAAATCTTGAGGTAGTTAACCGATGTGACATGGCACTTGTCACTCAATTAACTCAGTTAATTCAAGCTGGGGAAGGTCCAGTTTAGTTCAGTATGTTTGATTTCTAATTTGTAGCAATCTATTTCAGTTAATTTGAGTTATTACTATTAGTGGGCGACACGTAGCATGGGAAAACTGCTTTTCT
The DNA here is from genome assembly GCA_000404065.3 of Pinus taeda. NCBI lineage: Eukaryota > Viridiplantae > Streptophyta > Pinopsida > Pinales > Pinaceae > Pinus > Pinus taeda. The sequence continues at coordinate 126,349 of APFE031358381.1, forward strand.
CGCGCGTTCTCGACCTGATATCAATTGTACAAGATTTCACACGAGATCGAGTGATAGTCATTCGATTGTAAGGGTCACATCTACGGTGGAGATCAACCAAGGTAGTTGGCGAGCGGGTGACGTGATAGCCACTGGATCAGACGAGACATATCGACGGTGGAGATCGTCTAAGTTAGTTGGTAAGTGGACGATGTGATATCCATTGGATATGGAGAAGTGAGATCAATGGCACAGATTGAAGAGCTTGATAAAAGGAAAAGCCAAAGAAGGATCAAGCAGGATTGATCGATGGTGGGTATTCCACTAAGTAAACAGACCCACTCGGTTGCCGATTAATATGACCGCTAGCCTTATCATTAAACCCCAGGATTATATCGCCGCATATATGCGCCCAAAAATTAATTATAACAGTCACCTCCGACAGTCAGCCTGGCGGAGTGGATAAACTTAGGCGGATATGCTAAGTTTAGCTGGAGTTATGTGCAGTTCACCAAATTTGGTGGAGTATCTCTAAGGGATATTGATTAAATACACTCGAGGAGTAGTTTTCATCCAAAGCCAGAGAGAGCCAGAGAGAGTGAAACAAGAGGCTAGCTAGGCTAATTGGAGCCTTATGAAGCCAATGGAATAGTCCAGAGAAGCTGAAGAAGTCATCTTCATGGAGATTGTCTTCCAGGGAGATTTTGGAGCTCAGGGCCACCAGTAGTTGAAGGCAGTTGTAGGAGCTACCAGTACTCATTCTTAGTGAACCAATAGTAATTCATGATTGTAATGAGCCTTGCGAATCCATTGTAGGGGTTTGCTGAAGCATTTCGAGACTTCTAAAGGCCGATATGCTACAGGGGAGTTCCAAGCAGCCCAATGCCAACGGTGGAGGAAGGCCTAGTTTGGGGATGCATTGCTCATTTTGAGCAAATGTTCAGTCTATGTTTGGTGTTTGATATGTGTTGGAGACAAAAGATGAGGTTTCAGTGTCAATTAAAGAATTCTGAAGGAGTTAGTGCCATCAAGAAGCTCGGGGTAGCTCAAAGCACTGATCGAAGGAATCAAGTCTAAGGGAACTTAAATCTATTTGCAGAGTGATGACAACCATAACAGGGATGTAGATGGTATTCTAAGCCCATTGGTTCAGTTCAGTAACCTTTGGATTTAAGTGTGGAACTTGTAAAAGAAACTTTGCCATAATCCCAGAGAGCCAAGTCAAGATGACAAAAGCTCAAGGAGACGTAGCCCATGATATTCGAGTGAACTCCTAGATTAAATTTGTTGTTTTCTGTTGATGTTTATTTACTACATTATATGGCTATTATATGTGTTTAATATCAGTAGAAACAAATGGACTTAAAGCACTTAAACAGTTAAAACCAAATGACATACACCTGTTTCAACTATCTAATTCCGCAAATGTCATATATAAGCTAGATCATTTATTTTTTTAACTGAGTGGGAGGTTCTTGTAAGCATAAAAAGTTATCAAACCCCCATTTGAGATTAGATGTGACATGGCACTTGTCACTTAGTTAACTCAGTTAATTCAATTTGGGGAAACTTGAGTTCAGTTCATTATGTTTGATTTCTAATTTGTAGAAATTTATTTCATTTAATTTGATTTATTATTAGTTAAGCTAGTTCTAACTGTCAAAATAACTAGTGGATCTCCCTGGACTAGCTAACATCATTGACACTCAAAGAACATCTAGAGATTGCACAAAAAATTTGATTCAAATTATGGATCATCATTGATGCAAAGAAAACTCTTAAAGCTGAAAGAGAAGGATGTAGAGTGTGTGATATACAACAAAAGAAAATTAATAAATTAAATTCTTTTATTATCAACTCTGAAAAATTGGATGGTGGAATTAAGAATCGTAGAGTCAATCACAACACTAGTGGATATAGAACCTCGACATTAGAATCTTCATTATCGAATTCTGGTAAGAATTGTAACGAAAAATGGGATAGCTCAAATAATGTTGTAATTAACCTACCACATGGACGTTGTAATGAATCGAATTATAACACAATATGTAGCATGGGTCTTGCAAATATAGTGGAAGCAGAACTAGATAATGATGAAGCAAAATTGCTTATCCTGGTTAACAAGAAGACTAGCATTAACAGTCATCCATCCTTAAATAATATTTTTTGTATTAATGATAAACCTCATGTCGGCTCCATTGAAGACCACAACATAATAATAAACAAATTTATAAGTAACGAGGAAGCAAAAAATGATGTAGTAGCAAAAGTGGTTACGTAGGAGCTGAATCAGCCAATGATAGGACCAACATTAGCAGCCAACATACATTCAGAAATAACAAAAATTGTAGCATTGGGGAACTACCAATGGGTCCTAATGAAGGCCAAAATATAATTAAAGATAGGTTTAAAGTAATCCCTCATATCCCCTCTCATGACATTGGTAGCAAGAAAGTAGTGAACATTTCTTCTTAAAATCTAAGTAATGAGGAAGTCAAGGTCTTAAATAAATGCCTCAACTTTTCCATAGCTCCCAACCACATACTAATAGAAGAAATTATTTTTAGCCTTGAACATGGGATTCAAAATCTAAGAGAAGAGGATATAGAACTAGTAAAACAAGATTGTGTTGTCATCTTAAGAAAAGCTAAACCTCCAAAGAAAAACTTGAACCATGGGCAATTGATTACACTGGGAAGGTTGAGAAATATTGATAACATTGTCATATTAAAGGAAGACAATGGGGCATAAACTCTGGTAATGGATAAATAGGAATACATGACCAAAATGAGACACCACCTGTACAAGAATGGAAGCTACAAGAAACTTAAGGAGAATCCTATTTCCAAAATATCTAGGATGGTTAAAAAGGCCATCAAAGATTCCAAACTTAACGAAAAAAATAAATAAACAGCTCCCCCTTGATAGTGAAATAGTCCCACGGATATAAGGAGCCCTGACCCTCAAGCCTATTGTCAAAACTATTGGGGCACCCACATATGAATTAGAAAAATATGTTGCTAACAAGCTTGCTCCCCTGGTTGCAAAGACCAATTCTTACATTAAATACCCCAACCATTATATAAAACTTATGAAGAATAAGAAATTAGATCCTAGGAATAAGATTGTTAGTTTTGATGTGGTCCATCTCTTCACGAAGATTCCTTTAAATGAAGTTGTCCAGGTGGTAAAAGAAGTCACAGACCCCTAGACTGCAAAGCTTATGGAAATATGTCTCTATTCTACTTTCTTCAATTTCAAGGTGAACTCTTTGAGTAGACATCGAGAGTGGCTATTGGATCTCCACTTTCCCCTATATTAGCCAACCTCTTTATGGAGAAATTTTAAAATAATGTGCTTGATACCTTCCCGCTAAAACCGAAATTCTAGATCAATTTCGTTGATGACACTAGTGTAAATTGGCCTGATGGGGACAAGGAGTTAAGTGACTTCCTAGACGACCTTAATAGTTTATCTGGTGACATCAAATTCACAATGGAAGTTGAAGAAAACAACAACATTCCATTCCTCAACATTGTCCTCCTTAGAAATAAAGATGGATCACTTGGACATAAAGTGTGCAGAAAGAAAGGACACATTGATAACTACCTTCATGCAAAATATCACCATCACCCAGCTCAAAATATGGGGGTGATCAAAACCCTCTTCACTAGAGCTTTAAGAATATATGATGCCAATCATGTTGAGGAAGAAATTGAGTATTTAAGAAAGGTATTTTTAAGCATTGGGTATAAAAATAAATACATCATTAAGGCCATCAAAAGAGTTAGGACCAAAAATCAAGTAAGGTCGCCTACGAAAAACTCTCAAGATTCTAATAATAAAGTCAATTTACCTTTCCTTCAAGGATTCATTGATAAACTTGACAAGTTTCTCAGAAATAATGGTATTGAAGCCTCTTTCAAACCCTTAACTACCATAAGACATAAGATGAGATTTGTTAAAGACAGTTTGGATCACCTCCTACAAAAAGGTGTTTACAAAGTCATGCGTTCATGTGGGAAATGTTACGTTGGAGACAAGGGAAACTCCTTTAAAATAAGGCTCAAAGAGAATGGTACTAACATAAAAAATAATAGAACTAGGTCTTCTGCATTTGCAGAACACTCAACTAAGACATGTCACCACATATTCCTTGAAGAATCTGAAATATTCACTAAAGAGAAACTTCAGTATAAACGGAAAATTCGGGAAGCTCTTGAAATTAAAAAGCATCCCTAAAATCTTAATAGAGATGGGGGTTTGGAAGTAAGTACAAGTTGGATTCTTTCCCTTACTCAAAACAATAGAGCTCTCAACCATTAACTAAAACCTCTATATAAATTTCCTTATTTACCTTTCATATTCATCTTTCCCTGGTAAGTCTCTCCTTTCCCCCCCTTCCCATAACCCTCCCATTCCTCCCTTAAATTTCCCTAACTAATAAAACTA
>APFE031358381.1:130937-141685 GCA_000404065.3 Pinus taeda
AATAATGATGATAATTAATTCTTATAATAATAACATGATTATTAACTTTATTAATTGACCATTATCCTAAATATAACTTTATTAATAATTATTATTGTCTTTTATTGTAAGCTTGGTAGGACTACATCTTTTCACATGTCCAACTTCTCACCCCGATCAGGGGGATAATGCAAGATTTAAACCCAAGACTTCTGGTTCGGTGAGACTTCATTTCCATGGCTATTGCCAATTGAGCTACCCCAAGCAGACATTAATAAATATTATTATCATTTATAATTTCCATTTCTAATTAATTTCCCTTATAATTTTAATATTGTTTTTCTGTTTATTCTTACAATTAATAAATTAGGGTTATATGGTCGACCATCTCCCTCTACTCATCCTTCCTTTCACTATTTATTCCCTTCCTCCTTACCTTTCTTTGTAGATTTGTCTTGACGATGAGTCTTGTTGTAGACTTGAAACGTTGACACTAAAAATGACTATTTTGGTTAATATTCTAAATACTCATTCTCAAGAACTAGTGGACGTGAATTTGTGGAAGTGGAACTTCAACCACACTCACTAATCAATCAGTGAATTGATTTATCAACCCAAAAAGATTGTTGCATGCAGAGAATTCAAGTTACCCTATTGAGATGGAGATTCAAAGGTAGTGTACTATTAGTTGTAGCATATTCCAATGTGTACAGGTGGTGCGTGTAGTCAGAGAAAGGACCTAGAGGAATTGCTCAATTCAATAGTGGGGAATTCCTAAATAATAGGGTCCAATTTCCTAGAGGAACAACACAAGGAAATAGGAGCTTGGATTGATTGAAAATTGTCTAAGTGTTGGTCAACGTCTGTCAGTCAGGAAGAGGCATAGACTATACACTTGCAAGGTGTGCTCAAGCTTCAACAAGCATATGTATTTCATCTTTATTCTTTGATTAATTCCATATAGATAGTAAGGGGTTTTGAGCAGTTTATTTCCCCTGGATAAATATTTGTGCCTGCATGATGTTTCCTTTTGTATGTCTATGATTTGTGTTCTAGATGGTGAATTGATTTTTGTGGATTATTTGAGTAGCTTCAACTCTTCTAATTTAGTAAATTTCATGAGCAATTTGAAATATACACATTAATTTCACGAGTTTCAGGTTGGGGAACAAGTGTACTTGCACATTAAGCCCAAGAAGAGCTCCTTGACGATTGGATCATGTGCCAAGCTGGTACCTCGACTTTGTGGAACTTTCAATATTCTTGACAGGATTGGACCAATACCCTATTGACTTGCATTGCCTCCAATAGTCAAAGTCCATGATGTTTTCCATGTGTCATTGCTTAAGAAGTATGTTAAATGTGTTGATCATCTGATTGATTGGCCTGTATTGCAGGTGGAACCAGAAGGAGAATTCTAGCCAAAACCTCAGTGTATTTTGCTAAGAAAGATGCTCATGCTCTAGAACTGAGAAATCAAGCAGGTTAAAGTGTAGTAGAAGCACTTTGGACCCAATGAAGCTACACGGGAGATGGTTGATCAAATGCAACTTATGTATCCTCCTCTATTCGTTGGTTGAGCGAATGTTTTCAGCATATGTTTTGGTGTGATGTTTTGGTCTATGTATATATGTATATGCATGTAAATACTACCATGAGCTATGTCATAAAGCTCCAATAAGTGGTATGGGTGTCATGTTGTTATGTTTCTCATGTTGGTTTGTTTCTCAACATGATGATCATTATAAATACTACAACAAGCTAAGTTATAAAGCTCCATGGGCAGTATATTTTTCTTTTCAGCGGTCTTCCTAGTTGTAGGTGTTATTGAACATGGTGTTCCCCCAAAGGGATGGTTTTGTAACATCCCTGGTAAAATATCCATGTAATAAAGTTAATAAAGACAAAAATAATAACCATGGTCATGGGACACGTATTCCAAGCTGAATGTTGGGCAAAAACATAGTGATGGAGATCACTTGTGATTAATCAATGGCTATGGAAATTTGCAAAGGCAATGAAAAAGGCTTTGGAAAGGGAAAAGGTGCATTAATTGGCATTTTATTTATGAAAATAATGGAAATTAGGAGAAAATGAAAGTGAAAGGTCACATGTTGCATGTGAGGAAGAAAATGAAGGAAAATAATGGAAAATTGAAGAGATTAGAAGCCTCATTAATAAAAAGGATTTTGAGGATCAATCAACAGATTTATGTTCAATTTTAGCTTGGAGCTCTCTATTCCACTCTCTCTCTATCTCATACTCTTAGACAATTAGAGTTTTCTTGGAGCACGCTTACAGGAGTGTGGCATACTTGGGATTTTGGAGCAAGAAGGAAAAGGAAGAGCACGAAAGCACAAGAGGATATTAGGATTGACAACTACAATGGGTTTTTCTTGCAGATACTTGAGTTAAATGTATGATTTCCTTGCTAGTTTTCGCATGCATGGAATATGCATGTGGTTTATTAGTGATGATCTATCATTAGCATGAAGGATTTCCTAGATTGACGATGTTCTTTTCCTAGCCTTTCAATTTCTTGGATAGCGATGGTGTTGTGGGTTTTATCTTTGTTTTTTGATTGATCCTTATGTTCCTTGGTTGTGGGTTGAGTTACTAGTTCCTGGAAGCCTTGATTGGGCAAATGCTTTGGAAGCCCTGTAACAGCTTGGGTTGAGTTACTAGTCCTGGAAGCGTTGGTTGGAAAAATTCTTTGGAAGCCCTTGGTGGGTTGAGTTAATCATCCTTGAAGCCTTGGTTAGACAAATGCTCTGGAAGCCTAACAACAATTATGGGTCAAGTTACTAGTTCTGGAAGCCCTCATTGGAACAAATGCTCTCGATCCCTTGATGTCTTTGTTAGAGACCAAGCTAGTGATGGTTAGTGATGTCTAGTCATGAGGTGGAATCACTTGTTCAGGGTTGAGGTGGTTTGGCCTAGGGAATCCTTGGTTCGGTTCTAGTTGATTTGTTTCATGAGATCCCACATTCATGCTTGGAATACGGTACAAGGGTGATTGGCTGAAAGAGAGATTTGGTTTAGCCAATATATGGTCGAGGGGTACGGGGAAGTACCATACCTGGTTGCCCTATGCACTCATTAACAAGAGCTCCTTCTCCTTGATATGTCACGTGTAAATGTAATAATTCACATGTGGTCTATATGGTTGTTATATCTTTGTTATTTTTGTTGGTTATATACTGGTTATGAATATGCTTTATGATAGATTTTATGTACTAGTTATGAATATGCTTTATGATAGATTTTATGTATGACTCTCATCATGTTTTGATTAGTAAATGAATGTACAATGAATATATGACCTAATAGATGATAATGCAACTATTGTCATAAGGCATCAATGCTTCTTAATGATTCTCAGATAAGTATGAGACCCATATGCTTAGATATGTTGATAAGACCTGTAGAATGCATATTTGTGACATGTTTGATGAAATTCCCTTCATGGATAGTAGGGGTAAGATAAATTCTTTGTTCAAGTATTAGCATTAGTATCATTTTTTTGAAGTTATTTTTCATTTCTAGATTTTTCATGAATTTCTAGGTAGTGGCTTGAGACCTAGCCTTGAAAAAGTGGCATAGCATCTTGGGTCGTTGGCTTAGAACTAGATGAAAAGGTCCCTAGTCATTGGCATGCCCTTTCTGTGGGAGTGAATAGAGGGTCCCAGTCGCATGCATGCCCATATCATGGGAAAGACTAAGGCTCTAGGTCAGTTAGATGTCAATTTGTCTTAGGGGTTTATCACTTGGAAGGGTTGGTTAGCTCCTGAGGTTTTTGTAGCATGTGTAGAAGGTTAGATTGGTTTTGTTACGTTGGTTTCACTTCCTTAATTATACATGGGGAGTTGAATCACACCATAGCATCCTCTCATCACATGTTTACCCCAATGGACTGATTAATTTGGGAAAATGTGGAAGAGGTGGTTACATATTATGAGATCATCAACATACAAGGAAATCAAAACAACATTCCTTTCTTGATCTATTTTGGTATAGAGATTGGGATCACTTTGACTTCTCATAAAACCCTGCTAAAGAAAGAAAGAATTAACCTTTTCATACCATGACCTTGGTGCCTATTTCAACCCATATAAATATTTCTTTAGTTTACAAACAAGATGTTCTTGGCCCTTTTTGGCAGACCCTTTTAGTTTTCTAGGATATACTTTTTCTTTCAATTCACCAATATAGAAATCAAAATTAACATCAAGTTGATGATTTTTCCAATATTTTTTGTAGACAAGGAAATCAAAGGTCTAATTGTATTTAACGTAGCTATTCGTGCAAAGGTTTCATCATAATCCATTCCTTCTCTTTGTGAATAACCTTTAGCAACTAATCTAGCTTTGTATTTTTCCACACTCCCATCAACTTTTATTTAGATTTGTATATCCATCTACATCCTTTGGGTTCTTTGTTTTTAGGTAGTTTAGTTAAGTTCCAACTATCGTTTCTCAAGATTAAATCAATTCTTCCTTCATATAATTTCTCCATTCCACGTGTTTATTAGCTTCTTGAAAATTCAGGGGCTCTAAAACATTCAACATATTGGTCATCAAGGCATAATCTATATACCTTACATGTGGTTGAATTTGGAAAGATGATCTTCTTGGAAGTGCACTACTCTCATCGCATCTCTTGCTTTATGGTGACCCATCTTCTCCTTTGGGAAAGTTTTCATTGCTTGAGGTGTCCATGTCACTATATTCTACTTCTTGTTTATGCTCTTGTTTATTTTCAGCTTAATCTTTAGCATCATCAAGGTCAAGAGGAATGTGCCAAGCATCATAGCTATCATAATTGTTTCCTTCATATGCATGTTCATGGAACAAGACATCTCTACTTGAAAAAAAAATGTGAAGAGGGATCAAACAATTTATATGTTTTATGATCAGAATGGTGCCCAATAAAAATATACTTGATGGATTTAGCATCAAGTTTCCTCATGTCCTCTTTCGGAATGTGAGAAAAGTATTTACATCCACTACTAGTTTAAATCCATACAAAGATTCAAATGGAGTTTTAAGATTAATCATTTTGTTGGACTTCAATTCTTTAAATACACAGCAGTACTAAGGGCTTTAACCCAAAACCCATTAGTAATATTTTTACCTTTCATCATACTCCTCGGACATTCCACCAATGTCCTGTTCTTTCTTTCAACTACTCAATTTTGTTGTGGATTATGTGGCAATGTGAATTGTTGTATAATTCCATGGTATTTACAATATTTGACGAAGGAACCCAATTAGTATTCTCCCCCTTGATTTTAATAGAGGATTTAGATGTGTTTTTCTATTTGATTTTCCACAAACACTAAAAGATAATAACCCTCTAGTGGAGGTTTTTGTGGAAGCCCCTACAAAAATAGCTCAAAAATTCATTTATAACAAAGGTCACTAGCGGAGTTGGGTGGGCAGACGTTTTAGTGGAGGTCTTTTAAGGGTGCATCTGTAATATACAATCACACTAGTGGTTTTCTATATATGTATAAGCACTTGTGCCTAATATAACACGGTGCATTGTGGCATATTTATTAAAAATTAAAAAAGTGGTGCGCTAAATAAAAAGGCACACCAATGGGTATACTAAACGATAGAACCAAAAAAGGGTTAAATTTACAAAAATGTCGGTTGTAAAATTCATTTTTCCTAGTCCGATGCTATACTATTATGACAATCTAGTGTTAAACCATTACGCTAATGCCTGAGTGCATACATAGTAAAGCGCACAGTCGAAACATTATTTTAAACAATGGTGTTCCACCTATATGTAACACATTGGTGCTTACACTACTCGATATCGCCAAACAAAGGTTTAATTTAAAAAAAATGGTCCCAAAAATATTTTCACCATATCGATGCTATATCCTCTTGAAGCACCGATGTTGTTTATGTATTAAAATGCCTGAGTGCATACTTAAAAAGAGCACCACTATAGGGTTTTTAATTATAAGAAAAAAAAAGTAGTGGTATATCCCCACGAAGCACTAGTGTTGTTCATGTACTAAAACGACCCGGTGCGTCCTAGAAAGAGAACCACTAGGGGGTTTTTAATTTAAAAAAATGTTATACTATATTCCCACGAAGCACTGGTGTGGTCCATGTATTTAAACGCCCCAACACGACTTAACCAGAGCACTAATATAGGGTTTTTAATATATAACAAAATTGGTTCTATATTCCCACGAAGCACCAGTGTTGTTCAGGTATTAAAATGCCCCAATTTGTTTTACAAAGAGCACCACTAGGGGGTTTTTAATGGTAAAACAATGTGGTGCTATATACCCACAAAGCATTGATGCAGTTATTGTATAAAAATGCCCTGCGTGTCTTAACAAGAGCACCGCTATAGGGTTTTTAATTTAAAAGAAAAGGTGCTCTTGGAAATAGTATGCACCGGTGCTATTATAATAATGCACTAAAATAGGGTTAAATTAAAAAAACATATTGGTCATAAATTTCAGTTTTAACATTTGCAGTGTTGTAGAAATCTGAAGCACTAGTGCCACTCTTGCCTCACGCAAGTGCCCTGCAGTCATTGCTTCTCTTGCTCACCATCCTTTCATACCGTGCTCAGTGCATGACTTTCCAATTTTCTCAAACAATAGTAAATTTTTTTTCCCATTTACGTGTCAACTATGAATCCTCGATGACCAAATGTCCAGTTAATGACTATATTTCTCTCTAATTTAATTTTTTAGCATATTAGAAATGCAAAATAGGTCCAAAAATCCTTGTCTTTTTATTTTCTTTCCTATGTAATGCATTCGATAGGATTGTCTTGCATCGATAGTAGTGAACCATATAATTTGTAATTCAATACATGAACCTAATGTATCGCCGTGTTGTTGGTGTCTTTCATAAGTTACAACACACCAAGAAAAGATATGTGCGTACACTTTTAGGTTACTCTCGGTGTATTTATATTTACCAAACACACCATAAACTTAATATTAAAAATATAGCTTGATGTGTTCAATAACCTAAACTTTCCATACCGGTACGAAAAGGTTATACGTATGCACCAGTGCATAAGTTTGTTTCGAGGCACCACGTTGAAAGTGTATGTACGTGAACCAAAAGTGGCACGCCATATGTATGTATACAATTTTGTCTGTGATGGTGTATTTTGTAACACACCAGATCCTGTGCATTACTATTTTTTTGGTGCACTGAGGATGATTTTTTTTTTAATTGAAAGTTATGCGTCCATATTTTAAACACATTTTTCATTTAATAAAAAAAATTATGTTTTATGTATGAAGCTGATGTATTTTATATGTCAACCATGTAATAGAGATGTCAACAGAGGGAGCAATAACAGGATTAGGAGAAAATGGTCGACCAATACAATATGGTCCAACCATGAGAGGCATGAGAGAGGGAGAGAGATATTACCCTCACCCTATTAGTGCAACGACCCGAGTGCTCTTGAGGAATGTAGGCCTCCTTAAGTACTATGAGGAAGCTACATCCCCGAAGGCACACTCTGGCTTACTGACATAATTCATCCATCGGTGGGATGTCCACAAACAATATTTCTATGTTGGTCCTGAGACATGGTATAAGCCCTCTAAGGAGGACATATATTTTATCAGTGGCCTATCCAAGAGGGGAGGACTTTCCTGAGTTCCCTGATGCCCCCCATGGGGTTGCAACATAAATTCAACTTGTTTAATCTCAGAGATATGTTGGGGGCCATGTAGTCCATCCAGTATATTTTCAGGTACGTGGTGGACAGCTATATATTACTCATTTTTAAGCATAGGAGGTTAGGTGCCCCTCATTATTAGTGACAACCATTGCACACTATAATAGTGATGGGAAACGCATTAGTTTACCTCTTTTGTTTTATGTCAATTCTTTGATGCAGGCACCACGATATATGAAATGGTCTGCCATATTTTTGTGGCAGTTTTGTAAGGCTTTAGATAGATGTCGTGTGATGGTACATGGGAGGAAAAACTTACCTTTCTCTTTAAAGATTTTTTGTTTATTTTTTGAGAGGTTTCTAGAGACGAAGACTACATTTGACCATCACCCTCCTAGGATGATGATTGAGGTGGGGATGTACATGTGGGGAAATATGATGCCCAAGAGGGGCCTACCATAGTATCTGACTAGGATTTCCACCCAAGCAATTGTGTTACTAGCCAGTGAGGATGACTGCATATTTATATTGGTGCAGTGTCCATACACGAGGATGGAGTGGAGATAGCGTCCCAACATCCTCTTCACATTGGATGATATTAGGGGTTATAGAGGTAATATTAGTGTTTTCTTTAAATTAATCTAGTTTCATTTTATTGACATAATTAATTAGAATAAAATTTATTCTAGCACATTATTTAACTTGTTTTATTAAATTATTTAATGAAATTATCTAATTATTATTGTTGTGTACTATATATTTTGTAGATATCGGCACATTCGTTGGTGACATGCATCCTCCCCCACCAGAGGGATCAGATGCAAAGATCAGTAGGGCCCAAGAGGGTGAGGTACATCCTTAGATGTAGAGGGGCATGGGAATATAGGCATGTACATTTGGTATCAGATTTAGGATGAACTATAAGGCTCTTGGATCTCTTAAGGGTCTGTCTCGACAACATGATGATTCTTATGCGTCATATCATTGGAGCTACCAAGCTACTGGAAATGAGGAGGGATGTAGGGCATGCAACATATACATCACAAGAGTCTTCACACATTGTGAGAATGTCAGATCATGATGATGAGGGTGGAGAGCATGCTTTTGGTAGTGCTACCCCATCAGATCATGGTCAGGATCTCGGTGATCCATTTGGTAGTACTCCACCTCCTCATCACTCGCCCAATGATCACGTCTAAGTATTGGCAGAGGTGCCTCATGTTTCTCCTGAGAGAGCAGACCAACCACCTTCTCCTCCACCTCATAGTTTGACTATTAATGCATTACTTGGCCATTCATTATCTTCTGCTATAGACCAAGCTGCCACTACTACGCCTGTTGTATCATATATTTGATAGAATTTATTCGACTTGTTTATATATATATATATATATATGGTGCATTTTTTTTTTGCATGTTTGTGTTCTTAATTTATATGTTGGTGTCAATGTGTATATTGTTAGATCATCTTAGATATGCTCATTTAATGTGCATGCAGATCAATGTGTATGTGATAGAAGTTATTTAACATGAGATGTATATTAATTTGAAGATGTGTATGGTGATGTTGTTATATTAAAATTCTTCCATTTTGTTAGATATGATCACAATGATTATGCCCAATTAGATTATTAGATTTGTGTGCTAGATAATGATATTTATATGTGCTAGAGGTGTATAGAGTTAGATGATGACAGTGAATTTGAATGTGTATCTTAGATGATGTTTATGTTTGTTATATGGTTATTATCATGATGTTTATTTTTATGAAATAATATTTATTATAGATTATGTATTGGTGAACTTATATCAAAATTATATATATGAAATTACATGCAAAATGACTTTAAAAAAAAATGCAAAGATATTTTTATAGATTACACATTTTAATATGGTTGAAACTATAACTGTAAAATCACCGTAAATATTTTTCTATTGCTTAGATAGTTCATACATATTCATTCTAACCTAATTAGTAAAATATTTCAATACTTACAAGGAAAAAATAATTAAAGATAAAATAATTTACTTAGTTCTTAATAAGACGAAAATGTGTAACTCATTCAATTTTTAATATAAAATATCAATAATAATAAATTATTAAAACATACAATTTAAACGATGAAAAATTACACGTGGTTTATATATAGATATAGAAAACCACTATAGATTCATCTTAATCACAAATTTATGAAGCACCAAAAGAGATTAAATCTTTTGACATGTACATCTTTTTTCAAGTTTTGCATTCTAAAAGGAGATTTTCATATAATGAGATTTGATCGTCTCGGCTCTTGGTAGATCAATTGTTAAGATGGATCTATACTGGTTTATAAAAGTCAATCTATTGTTAAATTTAGAAAACATAAGTCAAAATTTGTTATAATTAATTTACACTTAATATAACTTAAAAAATTATCATTTTAAATAAATTTAATTTTATCACTAAATATGAGAGTTCAAGCAATTTAATTTAAATTTATAGGCAACTCTTAACAATTTAATTTCAAAATTTCTCTACATCTAAAGAGTAGGAAAAATGCTAAAAAAGCTTGTGAATTACTTTGTAGATGGGATTTTCTCTATTGGGATCTCCATTAAAGATGGTAGTAAACGTTTTTCTAGTAATAAAGATATAACATTTTGGTTCTAATTTGGTTCTATATTTGCTATTGTGGTTTAAATTTATCTTCTTCTTTTTTTTAATAATAAATATGAGTTAAATAATACAAATTCATACTATATTAGATTTAACTTTTACAAATAATATATATGATTATTTCTTAATGAAGAACTCAAGAAATACCATTTTTCCACATGCTTATCACAAGATAGTCACTATAATTCATATTTTCACAATTTTACTAGCTAATACATCATGTTTACAATGATAAAAACATGTCTACTTTAAATATTTTACTTATAAATACA
The DNA here is from genome assembly GCA_000404065.3 of Pinus taeda. Taxonomy (NCBI): domain Eukaryota; kingdom Viridiplantae; phylum Streptophyta; class Pinopsida; order Pinales; family Pinaceae; genus Pinus; species Pinus taeda. Next base: position 141,522 of record APFE031358381.1, read on the forward strand.
TGAAAATAGATATTTATTTTACATAATCTAAATAGGAAAGAAAAATGCATCACTAAGTCTTTTAGAAAGTCTAACAAATGCCTGTTAATCACCATCACACAATTTATCATTTAATTCTTAACCATAAAATATTTATTAATTCAAATTTTATTTATAATTAACCA
>APFE031358399.1:1761-13154 GCA_000404065.3 Pinus taeda
TTTGGGCGACTGTATTGGGCTGCTAATGCACGTTCCACGTTACGAGCTACCTTGCAAGCCTCCGTCCATGTGGGAGGGTGGTGTAGTAGGACTTGGGCTTTGATAGCTTCTTTAAGATCGCTGATAAAACATTCCGTCTAGAACCCATCTAAGAGACCCCAAGTGCGGAAGGCTAAGGCTTCAAAAGCCATAATATATTCATCCATTGTACCAGTCTGTCGGAGCTTAGTAAGACGACCCAAAAAAGATGATTCCTGGTCAAAGCAGTCTTGAAGAGCTTTGGTGAATTTGGGCCAAGTCCTAAAAGGTCCAGTGCAACGTTGATGCCATTGCCACCATTGTCACCTTTCATTGTCCAAGTACATGCTCCCCAGCATAAGCTGAGTCTCATCATCGAAGATGTGATTTAGTTTGAAATACTGCTCCATTTGTGCTATCCATGCTGACGGGTGAGAACCATCAAATTTATGAATATCCAACTTGGGAGGTCGTTGACTGGGTTGTGGGTGGTTGTGCCAAACATGAGGAGAGTGGCTAGACTCACCCTCATTGTGTTCATGGCCATTATACGCCTCCTCATGGGCTTGCTCCTTGCCCTTCGGGACTATTTTCTCAACCATGCTACATAGTCTGGTAAGCTGAATGTGGAGGTTTTGCACTGATTCTTCAAGTTTGTCCATCCTTTCATTGGCCATCGCTTGAGCTCTAGTTTCTACCATACACCAACCGGATTTTTTTAAAATTGGGACCGCCTAAAAAAAATCACTAAGAAGTGAATGGTACCACTGTGCTCAGCTCGTCGTCCTGATTCTGATGGGCTAGATCACCAATAAGCGCCCCGAAAGATCTCAGACTTACGGAGTTTTACTCCTTCCTTATCAATACTGTAGTGGTCAAATCCTCAAAATGTCAATGCGACCAAAAGTCCTACGAAAATTATACCCCGGTATAGGAACCCTTCACAACGACTCTAATCTGGTGGATCTGAGAGATCTGAATGGCGGATCTGATAGCTCTGGGCGGCGGAACCAACTGTTTATTTGGATCTGATGGATCTAATAGATCGGAATGGATGATTGGGACTGTTGTTTGCTGCTGCTGCACCCCTTTGCACAAGCGGATCTAGAAGAGATGATGTGTGATCCCCCGATAGAAAAGGGAACTACGGTCTTGAGGAGTGTCAGGTGCTACAGATTGCAATATACATAACGGTCTGGCAATAGTACTCGGCCTAATGTTTCAGGGCTCTAACTAAGGAGGATCGACCGTACCCTTAGCCGTACAATCCGACTACCCTATCATACGGGCGAGTAATCTCTCTGAGTGTTGTTCTCGGTGTACTGTAGCCGCGAGACGGCCGACGGTTTATCTATGGCGAGGTTTCAAGGGAGCCTAGGGGGCTTCCGATATACCCAGAGCGTACGTGGAAGACAGTCCGTGCGTGGTTCTGTCTAATGCGCTACTACTCGAAGGGGTACCCACACAGACGTGACCACCTCTTGTATTTCCTGCGCGCATGCCTCCCCAAATCCGCAGGTTTATGCGCTCAACGACAGATCCCGTGGTTTAAAGACGCCGTAACACGTCTCTAGCCAAAAAAAAAAATTGCTAAGAAATGGAGATCCCACTGGCCCTGGAAAGTGCTTTGATACCACTTGTTATGCTCTTAACCTGCAAATGATACCCAAATACAGAATATGCAAAGAAAAGAACCCAGAACCTAGAATAGCAATGATTTTTTATTCAGAGAGTAATGTTCACTTGCCTCTTCGAGGGGGCAACCTCCGATAGAGCAGAGGCTCGATTACAAAATAAGACACGATGCTCCTCGCAAGGAGTCTCTATCCTTTATATATGACTCATACATGCAATACACGGGCCAATACTGTGGTATTAATAATACCATCTATCTAATACTACAGCCCATTTGCAACTAACTGTGGTTCCGTTATTAATTGCGGATTAACCACTTACAATTATTAATATGGGCTTTATTGACTCTTGACTATGACGTGATCCCATTACATAAATAAGGGGGTTAGGGTGGGACCCTAACAGAGACTCATGTGTGTAAATTGAAGAAATCTTTATATGGACTCAAGTAGGACCTTGAGATTGGTATTCTTAGATTGATGGATATTTGATGAGTCTTGGTTTTGCCATGACTGATGGTGATCCCAACCTTTACTACAAAGTTGCTAGAGGTGAGCCTGTGAATTTATTATTATATGTTGATGACTTGTTTATGATAGGATGAAAGAATCTCATTGATCAATGTAAGAAGGAGTTGATTTTTGAGTTTGATATGAAGGATCTAGGCTTGATGCATTACTACTTGGGATTAGAAGTATGGAAGAAGCTAAGAGAGATCTTCCTTAGTCAAGGGAAGTGTATCATTATGATCCTTCATGGGTTTGGGATGATAGAATGCAAGTTTGTGACTACTCCCATTGTGATGAACCTGAAGAAGATGAGAGACTCTGAGTCATATTTGGTAGATCCCTTTATGCATCAATGATTGATTGGTTCGTTAATGTATTTGGTTAATACTAGACTAGATATTTTCTTTCAATGAACACCCTGAGTCAGTTCTAGGTGGAGCCAAGGCATGCACATTGGATTGCGACAAAGCATGTGTTGAGATATCTACATGGCATAGTCATTTATGGTTTGAGATATGTCTCAAATGGTGGAGTACAACTATAGGGATTCTTAAATTCTGATTGGGAAGGGAGTGCAGAAGACGGGAAGAGCACATTAGGATTTTGTTTCAGTTTGGGTTCTGCTATGATATCTTGGATGAGAAGAAATCAAACATTTGTTGCACTTAGCACTGCAGAGTGGAAAGTTTGGGTTCTTCCAGTTTGGCAAGTTGTGAAGAAGTACGGCTTCAAAAGCTACTTGCAGGATTGCTTGATTAGGTGCAAGATTCAACTATGATACATTGTGACAATAAAAGTTGTGTAAAGCTTTCATAAAATCAAATTTTCTGTGACAGGTTGAAGCACATAGAGATCGAATATCATACATATGGGGCACGATACATAAGGGAGCAGTGAAGCTCCAATACATTTCTATAGATGAGTAGGTTATTGACATTCTCACCAAGCCTCTGACCATGGAAAAGTTAGCATACTTTAGGGACAAGCTTAGAATGGTTGAGAATGCCTCCTTGGTTGAGAGTGGGTGTTGATGTTGTAGCATCAAAGGGCATACATTTTCCCTAGGTCAGGATATCGATGGGTCAAAGGTATTAACTAACAACCACGTAATGTGGTTAGGGAGATGGACCCAAAGAGCATTTAGGCATAGAGTGCTCACCTAGATTTCCAAGAGGTACTTGGCTAGTAGTAGAGTGAGTGCCTTTAGCATCAGGCATGTATGCTACCATTCAATTGGCATTTAGGAATGGTAATAGCCCAAGGTGTCACCATAGGTCATAGGTGTTGACTAGGTTTGAAGTGACAAATTAGATATTTGTGACTTTGCTCCAAATGATGATTTGTTGAGCATGATGTTGATGTAGGATGCTTTCCACATGTGGATGTGTTAGTTTTTGTAGCATCAAATGGTGTTCTAGTCTCGAAAATTTGTTGAGAGGATAAAACACAGAGTTCTCCAAAACCCAGAATCATTTATGGAAATTCCACCTAGAGATGGATCAATTAAATGAATTGACCATAACTTACGAAAAATGCTTAATTAATAGTAATTAATCAAGAAATGTGAGAATTCTCTAGAAACTCACAAATATCGACTTAGAGATGATCTCAACCATCGTTTAATTTTTAATCTTGGTCATTGGAGTCCTAACTGGAGATTATAAGAAGCGGTTGATCGATAGATGGATAAATATACTTGGAGAGCGAGTTTCCTTAGGCAATTTGATTTTCCAGAAAGAAACATCTTCTCAGAAGAGTTCGAGCCAGAGAGCAGAAGCAGAGACAAAGAGGGTCAAAGACAGCGAGTATGGAGGAGGTTTTCCAATTCCAGAGAGTCAACATCAGAAGGGTCATATTTCCTAGAGAGGTTGCACAGAGCCTACACAAATAGCTTCATAGGGATATCAATTTTGCTAAGAGGAAAGGTGATTCATTTGCAGTTGGTTCATAAAATATCCAGGAGGCCAAGCGAGTCATTTCTAGAGACAAAGCCAGTTAGGACGTCATCTTTATAGTAGTTCTGGGGCATAGCAAGTTAGAGCATGTGCAAGCATAGAGGATCACACAAAGGTTATACGAATAACTAGAGTTTCCAGTTGTCAGAGATGGATTAGGAAATGTGTTGAGGTATTTTCCTCAAAAATATTTTGGTCAGATTATTTTACTGATTGGATTTCCAGCTAGGCATTCAAAGATTGTACTCAAAATTTCTCACTGCTGCTTAATAATAAAACCCTTAACAACTGCACTCATTTTCACGTATTTCTGGGGACATTTTTCTAAAAATATTTGTGCCATTTTTATGTGTGTAATAAGTTAGGAGAATTAATTTAGTATTTTCTCAGTTTCCAGATACTTCCACAATATTCATTTTTGAAGAAATTACAATGTGATTAATTTAGTATTAATGAGAAAATTAATACATTGTAATCAATTAGGAGAATTAATTCCAGTTGTTGCATTTCAAGGAATTTTCACATGGTATCAAGGCACATTTGATTAGACAGGAAAATTAGAGTTTGAAGGAAGAAATCATCTAGATTCAAAGGTAGTATGACAGTTCAATTTCCAGATTTTTGCAGAGGTTGGCTATGCAATTCAAACTGATGGGAAGAGGGTTCAATTTTTCTAATGTAAGTGCCAAGAAAAATTCACAGAGCCCCATAACAGTACCTATTAGGGCTCCAGGAAACTCTCCTAGGTTGTAGCTTGGAGATGCCTGGTAACATATAACCTTCAATATGGTTCTAGGAACTTATTAGGATGGGTGATGGTTCAGTTCAAGCCAGATAACCACTTCTACTTTGTTTTCACTCCAGACATGCATGAACACCCTTAGAATACAAGGCTTTAGACCACCAATGCTCAACAGTTTGGGAAAAGGTGAATAGATGAGGAATACTAACCACACCAGCAGATGCATACAGAATGTATGATGGCCAGCTGCAACTAGTAAAGAAACCTGCAAATCTAATTTATCAATGCAGAGATAAGATGACAATTATCTTGCATTAGATACAGAAGAAACCTAAGTGACCTACTCACTGATACATACAATTTACTAATACAGAGATAAGATGACATTTATCTAACATTAGGCATAGAATATGTCATGGATAAAGCACTTCGGGCATAAGCTTAGAACAGAGTAGAAATGGGCATTAAGCAATTAACAACAAAAAAGAAGCTTGCATTGCTGAAAATGAAGACGAGACACTGCAAGTTACAGAATATCTACAGTCTCCAGAAGTTGAACCAAAACACCATTGCTAACCTTGATTACATCTTTCTTCTGGCTATTTATAATCTATCATTACAATGCCCCTTAGCCGTTTAGGGATGGAGGGGTCTTAATTGACCACCAACTACCATTAACTGTTTGATAGCGTCTTTGAACGTAGCTACTTTCTCCAGTACGGAAACCTGATTAGTTATGGTACCGTGCTGTCCTCCAGGTGGTCAGATTGATCATGGCAGTGGAGTTCCATGACTGTTTAATTCAGTTGCTGAGTCGCGTTGTGTCCTTTTCTCCTTCGGCCATGCTCTTATTTTAATTTGGTTTCGTGGTCAGACCATTGCCCGACTGACAGAGTCGGCCATCCTCTTATTCATGCAATAGATAGGATGTGGGGTATGGAGAACATGGCAGATGAACGGTTGCGAGTGATCGTGAATGGTGACCGTCGGATCAAGGGAGATGTGCGGTGGAGATCGTTTTTGGAGGCTAGCAATCATGATGGGAGCGGAATATATCCGGGCCGTTGGATCTTCAGGCAGGTGGATCAGACGATTATCGGGTGGCAGAGATGCGCGGGTGGTAACACGTGGGGGTGGCTTGATTTGAGTGGTAATTATTTTTATCGGGCGGACATCGGGCGGTAAGTGGAAAGTGTCAGAACTCGCCCGATGTCATTCAGTGGATGACACGTAGTGGTGGAGGAGAGAGAGAAACCGCCCTCATTGTGCAGGTACTCTTCGTGCTAGTTGTCCATGCGATATGGGCACTAACTGTTAGATCTGGTGGGGGTGATCTAATGGTGTAGGAGCATTGGACAAGTTGGTGTATCGGATGGGACGTGGACCATTGGATTTGCAGGGAGAGATCAACGACAAAGATGCAGTGAAGGTACAAGATGTTTCCAAGAAATGTGTCGTAGGCGCGTAAGGCATATGGGTGAGGTTTTATGGGGATTTTGGCTTTTCGCTTGGGGCTAAGGTTAAAGAGGAATTGTCGGGGCACAAAGGTTAAGTTAGGAAAGAGAAAGGGTAAAGTGTGAGCGGGGTGAGGGAAGAAGAGGAATAATAGCCCATGTGGGACACTTTTAAGGACAACGAAGCTGACTGAACCTTTCCTTCAACCTTCAAAACTTCAACACTACATCTTAGGGCTAACAGTTCCAACAGGCAGTGGTGAATCCAGGAAGCAATTCCGATGAAGCAGATCAATATTTTTTGCTGAGAAGAGTTATTGTCTGGGCTCAAAATGGTTTTGTAGCAGTTTTCTAGAGCATAATCAACACTGAGTGGAAGAGAAAGTGCACACATAGAGGGAATTTCTCTTAGAGGGTTTCTAGTTTAGAAATATAATTTTTCTAGTTGCATCAGGCAGTAGCAGTAGGGATTTTTTCTCACTCCAAAAGGGGGTGCAAATAGCAGACCTAGTAGCCAAACAAGAGAAAGAGGGAGATTTCATCTTTGGTTCTAGTTTTGGCATAGATGCCCATAATCAGGCTCAAAGATCAAGATAGATTGGACGGTGCCTCCAACAATGTCATTTGGAAGGCCAAAATGTCCTTTCTCATTGATGATAATGGCCTGAAGACTTATGCAAACAACGTTGTGGAAGAACCTACTAATTATCAATAGCTAGTGAACTTCAGAAAGGAAATGGCCAAGGCAAAGCAGATGATTCTTGATGGAGTTTGGGACCATATAATATCACATATATCTGGCAAGAACAATATCAAGGAGATGTGGGATGCTCTCATAGGGCTATACCATAATTCTTCTGAGTAGTGGAAGATGTTTTTGAAGGAGAAGTTGTGGAACATTAGGATGTAGAAGGGTGAAGGCATTGATCCTTTTCTCACCAAAATTTAGGATATCCGGATCAACTTGCAGCCATATAAGAAGTGCCTTAAGATACAGATCTTGTGTGTTTGGCCCTGAACAATGTCTTAGAGGATTGGGAAATCTTTGTCCAAGGTATTTTGGTATGAGGTACATCACCAAGGTGGGACAAGATGTGGTCAGATTTGCAGTAGGAGGAGATGAGGTGAGCACTATTAAATACCTCCATTAATGACAACAACAATAAGGGATCAAAAGGCGAGAAGGATGAAGATAATGTGGCCTTTGCATCAAAGGGTCCCAGATAGGGACACGGTTTGCAATGGGAGAAGAAGGAAAAGAAGGATATATCTAAGGTCAAGTGCTTCAGGTTGGTTAGTTTTGCCATTATAGTACTCAATGTCCTCAAAGAAAGAAGGACAAGAAAGAGAATCAAGATCAGGTGGAAAGATTCACTATGTTTGCAGTTATTCCTCTGCGAGTGAGGTAGAGTGATATGGATCTTTAGTCCCAGAGTTGCACATATATCTGGGCAGGGTCTAGTGAGGCGAGCATCAGATGATGTTTCCTCATGGATCATTACCCTCACGATAGGTTCTCGCAATATTCAATAGTAGGAGGATCAATGTTAGTTGATGCAGTCAGTTCCAGTATGATAGTTGCAGACTAATGGAAGTCAGATGCTGAAGAGCGTAGAGCAATGCTAATAGAAAAGCAGGAGGCTCAATAGCAAAGTCAACAACAATGAAAATTTCACAGTAGACAACACAAAGGCTAGTAGGTGTCACAGACTCAAGGGACAATTGTAGCACAAAGATAATTGATTCAGTGTTTTGGATGCTTCTTAATTGCAGTAGTTGCAGTAGCAGTAGAAATAGTTGAGAGGGAATTGAGTTTTAGTGTATATGCAGAGTTGGAAACAACACAAGATGTGTAGTGCAATGTCAACAACAACATAGATGCAACAATTTGGTTCAACTACAATCAGTGGAAAATGAACTAGAGAAAGCGCCATAGTTGGTGGATAGTGGTAAGCAGCTATAGTTGTCAGACATCAACAATGTGGTTGGAGAATGTTATATATATAGGGTGTTGCGAGAGTTGTGCAACACTAGTTGGAGAGAACACCTTCCTCGCTAAGAGGGAGTGTTAATTTTTGTATCATCGACTTGTGTTCTAGTCTCAAAACTTTGTGGAGAGGCTAAAACACATGAGTTCTCCAAAACCCATAAATCGTTTATGGAAATTCCACCTAGGGATGGCTCAATTAAATTAATTGACCATAATTAGAAAATTTCTAAGTCTAACTTAGGAAAAATGGTTAATTAATAGTAATTAATTGAGAAAGGTGAGAAGTATCTAGAAAATCACACAGATTGACTTGGAGGTGATCTTAGCTATTGATTAAGTTTTAATCTTGGTCATTGGAGTCCCAACTAGAGATTATAAGAAGCGATCGATGGGTAGATGGATAAATTTACTTGGAGAGTGAGTTTCCTTCGGTAGTTCGATTTTCAAGAGATTAACATCTTGCTGGAAGATTTTGAGCCAGAGAGGGGATGCAGAGATAAAGAGGGGCAGAGACAATGAGACAAGAGGAAGTTTTCCAGTTTCAGAGATTCAATAACATAAGGGTTTCATTTCCCAGAGAGGTTACACAAATAACTTCATAAGGAGATTGATTTTTCTAAGAGGAAGGGTGATTCAGTTGCAATTGGTCTGAAAAATCTCTAGGAGGGCAAGAAAGTCACTTCTAGAGGCAGATTCAGCCAGGACGTCAACTTTCCAGTAGTTCTAGGGCATAGCGAGTTAGATCCTACACAATCTCTATGCAGAGGCTCACGTAGAGGCTGTATGAACAACTAGATTTTCCAGTTGTCGGATTTTGATCAAGCTTAGTGTTGAGGTGTTTGCCTCACACATATTTTGGCCAGATTATTTTTCTAATTGGATTGCCAGTTGGGAATCTAGAGATTATACTCAGAATTTCTCACTATTGCTTGATAATAAAACCCTCAGCTACTGCGTCAGTTTTCCCGCATTGGGATTTTACAGGGACATTTTTCCAAAAGCAATTGTGTCATTTTTATGTGTGTGTGCCAAGTATTTTCTCAGTTTCCAGTGTATCTTCCATAATTTTTTTTTTAAGAAATTGTAGTGCGATTAATTCAATATTAATAAGAAAATTAATAAATTGTAATTAGTTAGGAGAATTAATTCCAGTTGCTGCATTTCAAGGAATTTTCGAAGGATGGATACATCAACATAGCTAGCTCATACAACCGTTTCTTGGGATAGAGAAAATTTTATACAAGAGATCATTGAAGAAGTTATTATGAATATACCTCCCTAGCTAAGAGGGAGTGTTGATTTTTGTAACTATGTTCGGTCTTCAAAAACAAAGAAAAACATTTGTAGAATTGAGGCTTCTGTGATCCATCATAGTTATAAGAAGAGCTTCGGCGTAAATCACATGAAAAAGACCTTTGTCGACGCGTTTCGAACCAACTAGTGTGGTTCATCGTCAGGACAAGTCGAAGAACAGATCTGGCTTTGCAAGTTAAATAGACTGAGCAGAGACTCCAACGGCTAACGAACGGCTACCTAACGGCTAATTTTGACTCTAGGACCTAGGTTAAAATTATATTCATAAATTTAATCTTATTATTATTTTTATAATATTGAGGTTAATAATATATTATTTTACTTCTAGAAATAAGAGAAGTTAGGTATAATTACTAACTGAGCGAATAGTATCAAAGTAATTTATTTATTTAATTATTAATAAAATAATACTAAGGTAATTTTGAAGATTATTATTAATTATTGTTTGAATGATTTCTTTTACATAAATAAATAAATATTCTTTATTTATTAAATTCCTGATTAGACATGTATAAGAGTTATTTATTAAAAGTATGTTAATATGTTTATAAAATTATTAAATCTACTACTTATTAATACCATTCTTAAGGGGTAGTTTGAAAAGTAACAGAGAAAAAAGAAAAATAATTCATTTATTACTTGAGATAATACACACACACACACACACACACACACATATATATTATCTATATATATAATATTTAAAATGCGATAAAATTATCTAGAAAGCTATGTTTATATCCATTAGTTTAAATAGCTGAAAATAAGTAACTAAATAGAATCAATCATAAATACCAATAAAAATTCAATAAGAGTAATACACCTAGCCTCAAGAATATATCCTAGAATACATACACCAATAATAATAACATAATGAATTAAATAATTAACTACCAAAACAGGGGAAGGACCCTCAACAGGATGGATTAATTATATAAATCTTTTAATAAAATAATCACAATTAAATATAGGAGGAACCTAATAAATAGGAGAGAACAAAAAGCTCCGAGCGATAAGAAAAGAAATAAACAAAAGCAATTAGGATGGCCAAAGGGGCGGGGGGGAAGGAAAAAACCCTAAGACGACAGGGCAGGGATCCAACTTCTACTTACCTTCCAACCATCATCTCTGTTGAGATTATTGGGTCTACGCTCAATTTCAATAGCTTCCCTTAACTTGCGATGATGGAACTTATCCACTCTGGCAATGACTTTGGCCTCCTCGATACAAACCTGGTGCTTGGTCTTTTCCACGTGCTCAGCTACTGAGGTACTTGTCTTCCCATGCCTCAGGGTCTGGCTGCATGCTCGCAAATTCTCTGCTGGATGGAGCGCCCCGTTTCCCCTATATAGGGTGTCCCACAAGAGCAAGGAATCAAATATATACCCTTCATGTCTTTGGGGTTAATGGGGTCCTTCACCGATCACAGGGAATTACGGATGGTTCTGAGGGGCTTGAAGGTTGAGGGAATGTCAAACTTTCTAAGGATCCGAGCGATTTTGTCCGTGGTCCCTTGGACATAGGGAAGATGGACACCTAGATGGCGTTCCTTCGGTTCTTTTATAGAAAACGCATTTTTAGAAGCTTTACGGAAAGCCTTCTGACCTAGGTGCCTACTATATCCGTTTTCCACAAAGACATCAAGGAGGTGGGATCTCTCTCTGTCCAGGTTATCATTATCCGAAATCCTGAGGGCACGCGTAGCCAGGGTGTTAAGAACCCCCATCTTCTGAGCAGGGAAATGATGGGAATCAGCATGAAGATACTGCTCTGTGT
>APFE031358400.1:0-44548 GCA_000404065.3 Pinus taeda
ATAATAATAAAGCATTTAGTCCCTGGGATGCAGCTCAATTCGCAATCATTATGAAATGTACTCTTGTCTAAACCAAAAAGTCCAAGTTCAAATCCCCCAGATTAGCCCAGTCTACGGAGAGGGGGATAAGTCATAGGCCCTAAAGGTATAGTGGAAGCTTCCAGAATCAACCTCGTGTCGCACGAGTATGAGACTAACCTAGTGTTCGATTCTTCTCAATACAAAAAAAATAAATTAATGCACTTTAATAATTTGTTAGTAATAAATGTGATAGCAATAGAATAAAACATATTGCGTAGTGTAATAAATGGCTATGTAGAGAAGGAAAATTGGTCTTGTTCAAAGAAATGCTTAAATGCATCCTGCTATATTGGTGGGTCCTAAACGAAAATTTAGGGAAGATCAAACAAATTTTCTTTCTATTTCTTTGGTCTAGGGAAGTTGGAAAAAACAGGTTCTAACCTTTTAGAAAAGGCTTGTAATTCCAAAACCAATGGGAGGTTGGGGGTTGAGAAACATATTCCTATTCTCTAAAATGTTGGAAGCTAAAAATCTTTTGAGGCTCTTCCAGGGAACTATGTTTGGGCAAAATTGACTAAGGAAAAATATATCCCTCCAGAATCTATTATGGATTGAATTCCTAAGCCCCAAAATAAACTACAAATTCCTCAATCATTTGGAAAACAATTATGTATGTGTTTCCCCTAATTGGGAATTGGATAATTTAGAGAATTGGCAATGGAGATTAGGTACTCGTCAAAATAGATTGATGCAGGAGCAGGCGACTCAGAGAAAAGCCTGCACTTTCTATGTTAAAAATATGTTTTTTCCTCAGTTAAAAATAGCAAAAAAAATAAGACATGCTATCTTTTCTCTAAAAGTAGGATTAGCATGGAGAATGAAACTTACTAAATGGTAAAAAGCTTAAATTACTAGGTAAAAGCACTTTTGTACTAAATAAAGATTTACATTATGAGTAAAAAAGGAAAAAGATGTAAAAACTTAGCTGCCAAGTAGGAAAGATTTCCTTTCAAGTAAAAGTCTAGAATTAGAAATTTTATGCATGAACAATGGGAAAAAATGAATGTATTCACAGCTCTCCAAGGAGAAAAAAAAAACAGAGTGTCTTGGATAGAAATGAGAGCGCGGACCTGTGTGAAATGATATGCTATTTAGCTGTGTAATAAGGGAGATATTCTCCGCGCTGTTCATAAATTTTTATGGTTGAATACAAAGATTGGGACGTGCATTAACCCAGCAGTGCGTATACTGCCCTTTTTATGATATACATGTTTGTAGAATTAGATTTACAAGCTGTGCGCATAGTTATTTTTTTGATGGAAATTAAGAAAGGTATGGACGGGCTTTAGAGCAGCTGTGCTGCGCTATCCATTAATTTGGGTTATGTGTAAATCCACTGTGGAAATTAACGTGACTGTGGCACACCAATATACAGTGGTGTTAATTAATTAAAAGTTGTGGTGTTTAACTGAAAGTTGTGTGTGTGTACGTTGTATACGAAACTCATGTATGGTGTATTGCAATAGTTACAAAAACTATTTAAATGTTGTGCGCTCACTGCTCATATGGTGTGCTGTTCGAATATTCAAATGTGTGTGAATTCAAGAGTTATGTGCGCCAATTCTATATACCTTGTTTCATTCATGAAACCAGTGAGCAGATGAAGAAATTGCAACAAGGCGGAGTATTATAAGTTTGTGACAGCAATTACAAAGATTCCATTATTGCACGAGTTGTAGATTTAATGACTGATGACCTCAGGGATTTGACAAGCGACCAAACCAGAGACATAGAAGATATTGCAATCAAACTAGGAAGATTGTCATTAGAGCCAGAGACCGGTCCATCATTAGTGGTATCAGAGCCAGCAACTGGCGTTGAGTTAAATCTCAGGAGCAATAGAAGGATGGCTTTCAGGGTTGGAAGAGGATGAGGACGTGGACGTGGACGTGGTGGAAGAGGACGGCATGTTGAGAATGTCGAATTGAGGGAAGATATAGAGGAGCTGCGAGCTAGATTGGATGCGCTAATCTCCGGCAGAAACATAGATGATGGAGACGTGAGTGAACCCGAAGCGGAAGCTACTGAGGAGGAAGCTGTAGAGATTTCTCCTGAGATGAGGCTCTTTCAGTCAGTGATGAAATCCACAGCCAGACCATGGAACCAGTTAGTACCAGTGTATCAAGGAGGACTAAATCCAGAAGAACTGATCAACTGGATTAATAGCATGGAGAAATTCTTCGATTATGAAGAATTGGAAGAGGAGAAGAAAGTAAAGTTTGATGTCACCAAGTTAGTAGGCCATGCAGCGCTCTGGTGGGATGGTGTACAGGCAGAAAGGAGAAGACTGGGCAAGCAGCCAATCAAGAATTGGAGCAGGATGGCAGCAAAGCTTAAAGGTAAATTTCTACCCATTAACTATCAGCAGACATTATTTAGGCAAATGCAAAACCTTAGGCAGAGAGCGTTAACAGTGAAGGAATATACAGAAGAATTCTATAAGGTGAGCATAAGAGCTGGAGAAGCCCAGAATACAGCTGAGAGAGTGGCAAGATATATGAATGGCCTCAGAATGGACATTCAGGATGAGATAAGTTTACTGTCTCCAAAAACAGTAGAGGAAGCCTATCAGATAGCACTAAAGGCTGAAGAAAAACTCATGAGGAAGCAGTCTGCCCGTGGGAGAGGGACTTTCAGAGGAAAGGAAAGTCAAGGTGGTAGTGGAAGATCTACAGCACCTGCAGAAGGAGCTAGCAGTAGCTCAACCCAGCATGCATCCACAGGAGGTGATGCAAGAGGCAGAGGGAGTTTTTCCAGAGGTAGAGGAGGCAGAGGAGTAAGATGCTACAGATGCAATAAGTTGGGACATAGAGCTTTTGAGTGCCCAGAGAGTGCAGACATAAAGCAGAGGAATGCAATTGTTGCTCCAGCTGAGGAAGAGGCACCAGTCGCAGCAGTGACAGAAGAGGTGGATACACCAGAAAGCGGAGAGTCTTTGGTACTTAACAAAGTTTTGATCAAGCCAGCAAATGAGGTCACTGAACCGCCACAAAGGAAACTTTATTCAGGACAGTATGCAAAGTTCAAGGGAAATGTTGCCAGATGATCATTGATAGTGGAAGCAATGACAACTTGGTTTCTACAGAGGTAGTAGAGAAATTGAAGCTGAAAACAAGGAGGCACCCAACACCGTATAAAGTGTCATGGTTGCAAAAGGGACATCAACTGCTGGTAAGTGAGCAGTGTGAAGTAGAATTCCAAGTGGGCAAGTACAAAGATAAAATTGTTTGTGATGTGATGCCTATGGATGTGTGTCACATATTGTTTGGAAGACCTTGGCAATATGACAGGGCAGCCATGCATGCTGGGAAGAGGAACACCTACAAATTTGGAAAGGATGGTGTCAATCATACATTGTTGCCTTTGCAGGAGGATGTACCAAGACAGAAGACTGATTCAAAAACTCTGTTATTTGGAGGAAAGGAATACTTGGAGCACACAGTGGATGTATAGTTGAAACAAGAAGAACTCACAGCAGCTGAGTTGGAAGAGGAAGTTCATGCGAATGAAGAAGAGGATCAGCTCGAAGAACTGGTATCTGAACTGACAAGTGAGACTGTTAAAACTTGTAGTTTTCCAACTGACAAGTTGTACATGAATGCAGGCGATGAGATAGTAACAACAGAAAGCTTGGTCTGTGGAAGTATTGAAGATTGTACATAAAGTTTTTCATAGGAGTTTACAGGTTTATGGCATGAGTTAAGTGTTCTGGAGCAAAGACTAGAAGCACAGAGGATAAGTATTCAGAATATAAAAACAGAGATGAATGGAAATAAAGAGGTTCCAGAACACAGAGGTATTCTTGAAGAAGATGATGTTGAGGAGAGACTAACTGATAGTCTCAAGAATGATTGGGATCAGCATACTGAAGTGCTGGCAGTGGGAAATAAGGCACTAAGGCCTTATGATTTTTATTCTGATAAGTGTTTTGTGAATACAGGTATTGTTGCACGTACTGGTGAATATTTGACTCAATCAAGCAGTCAAATGAAAGGAGAAGGAGTTTTATGTTCCAGAAGACAAGAGGGCATGGATGATCGGGTGGCAGTCAGAACATAAACAAGCATAGAAGCAAGAAGTCAGCGGGTGACAGTACAAACTGAGCAAGCCGTCTTAGCTCAGCACGCAGCAAGAAATCAGCAGCTGGAAGAATTATTGGACAAAGAAATTGAGCTCATTAGAAGAATCATGTTAAAAGCATCTGAGCAGGAAACATCAGCAACGAAGAGACGCAGGGGAAGTAGCAGCAAGATGAAAATAGAGACAGATTATGAAAGTGCAGCTAATGGAGCAAGACAGCGTAAAATATGGGGACCTGGAGAAAGACAGCAAGTAACAACAGAAGGGGACTTTCAGAACAAAGTATGGGATCCACGCGGACAAGAAAAAAAAAGCATGATGAGGAGATCATGATCATTTTCAACCTTGGGAGTCTGATGCAGGTGCATGCACTCAGACGGGAAAAGCTTGCTGTTCCTATGTTTTTCCTCAGTTAAAAATAGAAAAAAAAAATAAGACATGCTATCTTTTCTCTAAAAGTAGGATTAGCATGGAGAATAAAACTTACTAAATGGTAAAAAGCTTAAATTATTAGGTAAAAGTCGCTTTTGTACTAAATAAAGATTTACATTATGAGTAAAAAAGGAAAAAGATGTAAAAACTTAGCCGCCAAAGAGAAAGATTTTCTCTCATGTAAAAGTCTGGAATTAGAATTTTTTATGGATGAACAATGTTAAAAAATGAATGTATTAGCAGCTCTCCAAGAAAAAAAAATAGAGTGTGTATTAGATTGAGGGTGGAGAGCGCGCACCTGTGGGAGTTGATGTGTGGTTTAGCTGTGTAATAAAGGAGATTTTCTTCTGCTTTGTTGATTATATTTTATGGTTTAATACAAAGATTTAGATGTGTTTTAACCCAGCGGTACATATGCAAACGCTGTGGTATTATTTGAAAAAAACGTTGTGGCATTTGGAAGTTCTTTAAATTAACAATGCACTTTGTGTTGTTTTATGATATGTATGCCTGTGGCATTTCCATTGAGACATTGTGTTAATAAAGTATACCGTGGCAGTTAAAATAACATGTGTACAGTGCGCTGTCCAACAACAATTCCAATAAGCTGTTACTATAATTTCAATAGTGGTTATTTGGTAATGTTACATAGTGAGAATTGTGTTGCTTATAAGGAGGGTGTGCGGTGCATTGAATAAGTTACGAAAATTTTGAAAAAGCTGTGCGCTCACTGTTCATACGGTGTGCTGTTATAACATTCAATCTATGTGTGCCTTCAATAGTTATGTGCGCCAATTCTATATACTTTATTTCACTCATGAAAACAATGAGTAGATAAAGAATAGATATTAAATTGCTGGGAGTTGAAGTGTTATAAATTTTCACTCATGAAAACAATGAGTAGATAAAGAATAGATATTAAATTGCTGCGAGTTGAAGTGTTATAAATTTGTGACAGAAATAGAAGGCTTTGTATCATTTACACAGTAAATGGTTTATTCATTAAATGGTTGATGATCTAGAAGGCCTTACAAGGGATACCCAGGCAGATATCGAACATGTTTCAAACAAATTGGGAAGACTGACATTAGAGCCATAGACCGGTCCATCATTGCCACAAAAAATAAAAAATAAAAAAAATTTCCACATTCTCATCCAGACTGGTTGGATATTTAGCTATGTCGTGGGCTAAGGCTACATTTTTCACCTTTTCTAAGACCTCATCAACCACCTTCTCTAATATCTTCCCCTCATCCCTGGTTATGCACATGAACATAAATAAAAATAATGATAAAAAGAAGTTTCCTATGCAACTGCATGTAACATAATATAAAATAATAGCCAGAGGGGATGGGATTTTGATTTCTCACCCATTACACACTTCCAGCTCAAAATTTCTTCTTTGCAAGTTCACGAAGAGCATATCTCTACTTTTGAATCTTGTTGGGATCGTGCCACAGACTCTGATGGTAATAGTTGGTTTTCCTTGCGAGTTCATCTAACACTTCAACCTAAGCTCTCTTTCTGCCCTCGGTCTATCAAAGAAATTATAGGGCAAAGGAGAGGAGTTTATGCCTCAACAAAAAACTTACGGAAATTAAATTCTTTAGTTGCGGTGAGCAAATCGCAACAACACAAAAAAATGATTCAGATAGAACTGAGTAAAAGAGAGTGGTTGCGGTAAAACTAGATGTGAAAGTTTAAATCAATATCTCAAAAAAACATACTTTACATTAAGATAATGAAAATATATTCTCTTGATAAATGGATGCTTCATCTCCAAGTAAAACAAAATCTTATTGAGGTTTACACTTCACTAAGGTTTGTAGAGTAACTCTTTGTAAAACTATGTAACAAACTATTTTCACATGACAACAATATTTTAGACTCTCTCTACTATGAAAAAATACTTTTACATTCATATTTATGTAAATATACATTTTTTATTCATTAATTTATGTTAGAGAAAATCATTAAAACACATGATGGACAACTATACAAAATGAATGATTTTTTGAACTTGCATAGGTTGGGAATTGCAAGTAATAGTTGCTGAGTGAATGCTTTAGCATACATTAAATACCCTTTTTGACTTTAATTAACAGGGTGGTTGAGATTAATTTTCCAACACTCTCCTTAAATTACAACTGCGGCTATTGACAATTACCAAATAGTCTCTCAGATAAACAAAAATTTCACATGCCAATGGTGTTATGATATTGAGACACATAGGAAATAATTAATTATAACTTGGTCTAGTGTATAATTAGGTAAAGTGTGTTTGTTTTGTATTTAAGTTTCATAACTTACAAAATCTGATGGTCATGATATGTTCTAGACATGAAATGATCTAGGAGTTCATTTTCTTATATTACTCACACTTGATATGTGGCTTCACACCTGATTAGACCATGGAGGGTCAATGGTTAGGTGACCTTTTATGACATAATCTTATGTAATTTTTATTTATTCTACACTAATAAATTTCCCATACTGGCCTTTATTTATTTTACACTAATAAATTTCCTGTACTAGCCTTATTGACTTAAGTGGTTGACTGTTTCCCTCTAGAGTTTTAACCACATCAATAACACTGTTACCATCATTTTGTGACCAGTGTCCTTTAGTGTTCAATAACATATCTATCATTTGATAATTGTCATAATTTGATGAGAATCGACCAAATTCATGGTCTTGCAAAACTTGAATTCCCGACCATTAGGGATTGCACAGAATTGGAGTTGCCCAGTATTGAAACATTGATATCTCTTAGCTTCTTCCCAGCATATGGATGTGTGAAGTTGAAGCACATAAGGATATTGGGGTAGTTGAAATTTGTTCGGAGTTGGAGGAGCTGGAACGTGGAAGGCATCCAAAACTGCATATGTCTGAGTGAGTTGACTGCAAATAAATGTGTGAAGTTAACATACATTGAAGGGTGTTCCGACGTAGAAGAGATGGAAGGCATCCAATATTGTACGTGGTTGTGTATGATTAATGCTAGAGGATGTACTAAACTGCAATTGGATGTGGGAGTAAAGGAGAACTGTGCCAAGGTTGTTGGGAGGCGGTATTTGAGTGACCCCGTTCATTAATTAATTAATTAACCAAGGGGCTCAGTCCTTGCACAACATTTTCATGGGTGTTGGAGGTAATATTATGTGTTTTTTATTTTTATTGACTTAGTATCAATGTATTGATAATTAGTATTTTAATAGCAGTATGTAATTACATTTTTCATTGTTTTATTTAATTAATAAATTTAATTAAATATTTAAAAAAAAATAATTATATTTAAATTACCAATTTTGAAAATTATGATTATTTAATTTAAAATAAACATTTTTTCAAAAAATTCAAAATAATAATTTTAAATTAACTGTCTTAGCTTATGAGAATCAACTTGAATCTTTCCTTTATGTGATTAGAATTTAACAGCATTAACAAAACATTGCTATTAAAGTGGTGGATTATTATAATTATTGTTGATAAATCATATATTTTGAATCTTAATTTTATATATTTTGAAAAACAAAATATTTACAATTATATTTTAGATTTTTTATTTCTATTTTAAAATTTCAGAACAAAATCAAAATTTTATAATTTTCTTTTAATTTTTTTTCAAAATAATTATGATGAAAAAGCATACACATATTATTAATTCTAAGTCATTTATTTTCTTCCCTCTCACATACAACTTTTTCATGTTTATACTTTAAAACAAACTATGAAATATTTATATAATATTTTATAACAATTTTGTTTTATTTATATTTTATTTGTGGATTTATAAATCTTATAATATTATAATTAAACATGGGATAAAGTTAAAACTTTTAGCTTACACCAAAAATAAATTAACAGGTATATAAAAATAATTCCCAAATTCATTACAATGAAATTACACTAGATATTGCACTCTTCTTATGAAGTTCAAAATCCTTTCAAAATCATCAACACCCATTACAAATATCACTCATTGTTATTTAAATAGCCCCAACTTTTTTCAAAGCTCCATGTAATCAATTGCCTTTTGACACATTAAATCCATGTGACTTATATTTACACCATAAAATAGAAATTAAAAATATGCTCATGTTTTTATGTTTTTAATGCCTTTTAAAATAAAAAATTCAATTGCAACTCCTTTTTCCATTATGTTTGTTTTCAATGTTTAAAGTAATTTAGGAACCAGTTTAGTGAGCTTAAGAATAGTAGAAATCCATCTCATTTTATGTTGGCCACTTTGCTTGACAAAATTGTTATTTGTGTTGGTGACATCTATGACTAACTATGCGATATATTTAAATATAGGGCTAGGATGAGAAATTACTACACAAAGAACATGAGAAAGAGGTACAAATTTTGCATATAACTGAAGAGATGATTATTCAATTCCTTATTGACACTAGAACTAACCGACTACATGATTCAACAACGTTGTATTTTTGCATGGACTAGTGTGCATTTCATCCATGCAAAGGAAACTAGATGGATATGTGGTTTACAGTATGTGATAAACTCATTCGCAATAACAAGGAGGTTCCATTTAATTTTCTTTGTAAAGTATGGATTTAGTTTAATATGGGTTGACATGTAAATTATTTGACATTGGTAAATTTTAGGGCATTGGTTTGGATTTCAAGCAAGGTTGAAGAGTAACTCATTAAGAGCCCGTTCCTAAGTGTATCCTTAACACCCTCCACTCCTTCTGTCGAAATGTAAATTGTCATGGATATTCCAATGGAACAATTCATCGCAACATATTAAATAAAATGTTGACATTTTTATTGCGAATATTATTTTCCTTTAGATCTTAAATTCTTTAATCATTGGTTTTCTATTTAAAGGTATAGAATAGTTGAAATGCAAAAAAATGCAAAAACATAAAAACACACACACCTTCATTAGCAAATAAACACAATATTTATCATGGGAAACCCATAAGGGGGAAAACCAAGCTAGAAAGTGAGGCCTCTTTACTCTCTTTTCTCCACTATGGAAATACGAAAATATAAAGAAAGAGTTACTGATATCTCACATAGCTCGATAACGACATAAGGGCAAGATTTGTATTCCTCAACCTTTACATTAGAAAAATTTTGTGGTCTAAAATAGCTCTCAAAAGAAAAATGTACAACCAAAATAAACTTTATAAGAACCAATAGGATTCAAGATGATGATGTCAAATATGGGGGATAATTCACCATTTTTGGAGTGTATATATATATATATATATATATATATATATATATATTATATATATATATATATATTATATATATATATAATATATACATATATATATATGCTACTTTTTCAACTTGTAGTTTCAACTTTTCTCCTTAAGGTTTTACTCAAATTTTGAGTGGAAACACTTATTGGATGTGAAAAAAAATTCCTCATCCAAAGATAGCTCATATTGCATACTTTCATTGGACTCTGCTACACGAAAATTGAGAATTATATGAAAAATGTGATTACAATAATGTTTTTTCATGTATATCTCATTTTTCGTGAAGCAAGGTCCATCAAAAGTATGTAACACGAGTACTCCTCGATGAAGAATTAAATTCGACATCCAACGAGTTCTTCCACTCAAACGTTGAGTAAAACCATAGGGAGACAAGTTAAAAATATTAATTGAAAAATAGTTTTTTCTTTTTTTCCCTCTAAAATTTGATGATGTAATCCGATCTTATTTTATTATTTCATGACTATTATTTTATAATATTTCTTAGGAGGCCCATTTTAGACGTCAAATTTTCTTTAATAATTGAAGTTTCAATATTACAATTCTTTTGGAAAGTTCATGCATGGTGTGCTCCATATGCAAGAGTAACGGGGTTGACATGAAATCCTCTTGTACCATGGTAGTGAACATCATAGGTCAACTTGTGGGAGGCACAAATTTTGTATATGAGCTTCGATTAATGTGATTTTGGCATTTTTGGAAATATATATCTCTAAAACAATTTCAAAGGGTTTGGGATAAAACAAAATACCTTAGACAACAAAAATTTCCATTTCATGTAATTGATCTTATGGAACACATTTTCACAAAGGTGTATTCTCCAAATCTCAAATGGTTGTTCTCAACCAAGGGTTACTTCTCTCCTTCCTTGCCTTATTCCCTACCTTTCTCGATTCCTATGAAAAATTTAAGGGTTCTACAAGTTGAAGGGAAGGGATTAAAAACATTGTGGGAAGAGGAATTGCAGGTAAATAAGGATTTTTTGAATTAAAGTTAACATTTTTAGAATTAAAGTTTGTTTTTACTAGTTATTGATATTGGAACACATGGTATATGTTCTCAGGGTTTCTTTTGATGAGAAGGATGATTTATGAACATTTTACAACCACCTCTATAGTTGCGAGAGTTTGAGATAGAGGGTCCCCTCTTGGACATTCCAAAGTCTATAGGGGATCTAAAATGCATGGAACAAAATGTAATTTGTTATCTATATGGAGAAGGGGTCAATATCACAAAATTGATAGAAGAATTATGTCTTCTGCAATAGCTAAAGGTACTAGTGTTGGTAGGATGGTCAAGAATGAAGGCACTGCCAAGGTGCATTTATAATTTAACCGAACTCCCACACATCGATGATGCATGAGCATCTATGGGCTCAAAAAATCCTCATCACCGAAAAAACAATTTGATTTCTCGCAACGGTAGTTAATGAGTTGCTATGGGTGATTCCAAACAATGAGGGAGCTCGTAACAACTCCCACTTCCTGTCACCTTTGGATCTTTGAGGTTCATTGTTTTCAAACCATTCACACTTCTACAGTCTGAAAATGGATTTATATTGATTTTTTAGTACTTGTCCCATGTCCAATGCATTTTTGACCAAGCAACCACAATACACAATGCATTTTCAGCCTCTTGGCTTGGGGTATGGTGAATTTTCGTATTTTTTTCTCAAATTCAAGTCCATTAAAAGGGATTTTCTATACTCACTAATCTAGTTGGTTGAATTGAACCCATTAGAATTTAAATAAATAAATTTATATATAATAAAAAAAATAAAGTTTAATTACTAATCTTAAACTCTAGAAGAGCAGTAGGTTTTTTTTTGTCAAACACAACTAATAGTCAACTAAAAAATTTGAATGTTAGAGATATATAATAATCATTTTCAATTATTATGAGCAATGTAGTCCTTGTTCAAATGTGGTGGTTCATTCATACATTTCAAAGTTCAATAATTAAACTAAGTCGCAGGAAACACTATCTATGTGGCCTTGTTAAATATGTCACATTAGCAAAATATAAAAAACAAGCCCCTTTCTCAAAATATAAAAGTAATTATGAATTGGGAACTTATTTTGGAAAGGAAAATCATGAAGATGTACTATAATAGAGGTGATTATTCTTAACAAGAGAAGTTTCGATAATTAAGATAGTTTGGTACTTGTTAGACGTGAGGATGTTTGGTACTTGTTAGAAATGAGGATTTGAAACTTGTTTGCCAATATACATTATATCACAATGAGCTGCACCCTAAAAAATTACTATAATTTAAATATATTTTATTATTAATTTTTAATAATGTAAAATAATAAATTATTGAAATAAAATATATTTTTTTTTAAACTGTAAAATGAAATATAGTCATTTCTAGATGAAAGTGGATAATTAATAGATCTTTAAATTTTTATATTTACAATTAGATTGAATTTATTATGGAACTAGCCCCAATTTGGAATAAAACAATTAGTTGTTTTAATAGATGTTATCGAGTTGGTAGAGTTTGGACATTCGTGGGATTAGTTTAATTTCCTAAACCTAATTTCCATCGTGAACTTCAAAGTTGATTTGCATTCACATGCTCTTTTCACAAAATTTAAATATAAAAATTACACCCCACACAAATGATCAAATTTGATTTCTCACACGTCAACAAATAGTCATTTTATAAGCTCCAAGGGTTAGCTCAGTGGGTCAAAAACCGTGCCTCGCAATGAGGAGGTCACATGGTCAAATCCACCCAAAGCCCTTAGGGTCAGGTCTTATAGTAGGCTGAGGGGCGATTTAGCCTAGCTATCGCCCAAATTTTTCTATGGACGTAGCGATCACTCACTGACCAGGGTGCTCGTGAACCACATGCAATAAAAAAAACAAAGAGTCATTTTGTCATTAATGTGAAAGGTAATTCATCTGTTTAAAAACCCAACCAAATATCCATAATAAAATCACATTGACATCAAACACCTTGCAATGTCGAGAGACCACAAATCCCTAATAATTATAAATGAAAATATCAATTTGTTATAGAGAAATTCACTATAAATAATATATGAAATTTTCAATCTATTGTACAGAACTCTTCAAAATAAATCCATTATATATTTTATTCAATTTGAAGGTATATCAATGGTACTTGAATGTTAACAACGCAGCTTCGCTACCTTATTTCCCAACGATTCCACTGTGGATCAACAATATGGAGAAGAGTTCGGTTGCCGAGAGAATAATAACGAATGCCTCCACTGTTTTTTGCATCACCGCCAATAAAAGCCATGGACAAATGTACACATTTCAAATCTCATTAACAAACACATCTAGTAACGAATGAATTCGAATTGATTTTCGTACTTGATCTCATTAATTAAAGTTGCAGGGCCTGATCATGTATGAACATCCCACAATTCCTTTGTCCAATATTTTGGTTGTCTTTCAGTGTTTGCATGCCATTGAATATATATGTATATGTTTGTGTATGTGTATATGTATATATGTATACATATATACATACACACACACACACACATACACACACACACACACACGCACATATATATACGTTTAGAGGAACATCTAGAAAATCTCAAGGGTTCAACACATTGAGAAACTGCCATGGATGTCGGTGCCTTTAACGCTAGTACTTTGATATGGCGAAACCACTGTGGGAACATAGTTGAGAATCAATTAACAATCGAGACAGATTTGACACCTCCAACTCTCGCCCTCTCATATGGGGGAACCAGTACGGTAAGAGGGTTGGAAGACCATGTAGATATTCGAAATTTCTGTCGTGTGTTCATTTAACTTTGTTTTAGAAATTTCATGGGCACCTTGGGTGTGGATATAATGTTTGAATTTTGAAATTTCTAGCACTGAGGTTGCATCGAATGAGTAGTGTGGACTGTCTTATCCATCATGTGACAACTTGGAATAGAGAGGTCGGGCAAGTTGTGGAGAGTAGTTGCTAGAAAATCATGGGAGACCATGCAACTGTCGCTTCAATATCCCCATACATACATGGTGTAAATGTATTAAATAATGAATAGAGCTGGAAATATGGAGTTGCCTTTAGTGCAACTTTTTGCTGCGTCTGATGGAAACATTTGAGGTAAAATCTTGATTTGTGTTATTTAAACTAGTTTTTTGACTGTATATATGGATTCAATATCCTAGGAAACCCCTAGGGCACTTCGATTGCATGGGATTACCCATCAAGCTTGTGATTTCAATAAATTCCCGACGAATTTTAGAGAAATTACACCAGAAAAACCCATTGTAAAAACTTCCAAAAATTAACACTAAAGGCAACTCCTGAAAATATTGGTTGTCATTCACCTCACCCACCCATAGACAAAGCAAAGGATCATCTTTGATGCTAGTGAAAATGCATTCAGACATGACCTTTGAAAGAGCACCTATTTTATTATATTGGCCTCGGGTGGAAAACACATGGAAACATGAGCGTTGAAATAGCGTGTGATTTATTCTATTCACCCAAGAAAAAGTTGTAGAAACATGACCTTGGATGTGCTGGTTTATTCTATTGATCAGTGGGATTATAGATCTCCCATCGGTTTAATGTCTGTAAATTCTTTGCGTACCAAAATTTTCATTGCAAATTTTCCATAATTTCTGCACTTTGAGACTCGTTGAGGTAGCATTGAACATCCTTACGATCACCTCCATTTCTACATTCCAATCGGAAATGGCTCAACCCTCCAGCTCCGCTGCTGATAATTCTGACCACAATGTGTTTATTAATCATCGTGGCCCAGATGCAAATAAAAATTTTGCCAGCCATCTATACCTATGTCTTTATTCAGACAGACTCAGAGTCTTCCTAGATCATCCTAAATTGGAATGGGGATATGATTTCAGTGTTCTCTTTGAACACACCATTCGATCGGCCTCGGTTCATATGGCCATATTGTAGAAAATATGTGATAGGTTAACCCGATAATGCAATATAAATCAAAGTAGAATACTATAACCTACTTCCACTATCAATTTGTGGAAGCTTAAAGATCAAGTTGAACAATATAACTAGAATAAGAAGAATCAATGGCACAATACACATGAAATATTTGTTTAGAATTTTTTGGCGAAATCACATAAATTGATCATTTGTCGACGCGTTTCGAACCAACCAGTGTGGTTCATCGTCAGGACAAGTTGAAGATACAGATCCAGTATAGCATGTTAAATAGTCTAAGCAGAGACTTCAACGGCTAGAACGACTAACGGCTATTTTTCAACTTAAGACCCCAGTCAAATCTAAAATAATATTACTTTTTTATAAATATTATCAGATCTACGGAGTCAGTAAACTGGGTAAAAAATAACCAGAAAGTGATTAGATATTAAATTTATCTATTTAATTATTTAAATTATTAATAAATACATATATTAATAATATTTTCCAATACCCAATATAATGCTATATTTAATGTTAAGTTATTAAATTAATTACTAGAAAATTATATTAGAAATACTTTGGCGAAAGCCTCAACTAAAAACTCCACACTATTGTATTATCATACATGGTGGAAATACATATGAATTATACAAAGCATTAGCTCTCACACCTAACCAGCTCTCAATATAATCCTCACAGATGCTCACATGAAATCTTGGCTTCTCTCAAGCCTTCCTCTCTACCATCCAAGCTCATATTTCCTTGCGTTGTTACTTGTGGATGATTTTCGTTTTACCAAGTGGAAAACCAAACCTTCAAAACTGCACAATCCTCAAGGATGAATCCTTGACTGCATGCATGAGTTTTTTCCGTGAGAAAACACATGAAACTAATAGTACACTGTCCTTGAACATTAATATCAACTGGATCTTTCTCAGAATAGACATGCCTGAGTTTTTGATGAAGGAATCTTCAGTTAAATGGAGTAGCACTAGTTGAGTGCATTAATGCATCAACTGACTGTTAACTCACTATTAGTTCCTCAAACAATTTGGAACTAATTTAACTCGAATTAACTCAGTAAAATGAGCTAAATAATTACAACTCAAATACTCAATCTTATCTCCTTAATTTAAGGGATAACTCTTGCAGGACTTCAGAAAGACTTCTAACTTGAATTTCTCCAACTAATTAATTTAAAATAATTTAATTAATTATTTCCAAGTAGCTATTAACACTAAATTCAATTTTAATTCACAATTTAATTCACGGACAAATTAAATTGGAATATTCTTGTTGCCATATTTCAACACGTATTATCTGAAGGATATGCCAATTCAAGTTGGTGTCTAGATGAACTTCTGCAAATGTTGGACATGAAGGCCGCAATAATTCCAGTGTTCTATGGCGTGAAGCCTGATGAGCTTCAGGGGACCGAGGGAAAAAAAAAGAGAACTTATGTTGAAGCTCTAGATGATCTTGCAAGAAAAACTAACTATGATGGTTAGACTCTGCGGCACGATCCCGACAAGATTCAAAAGTGGAGAGATGCTCTTCGTGAAGTTACAAAGAGAAGGGGTTTTGAGCTGGAAGCGTGTAATGGGTGAGAACTCAAAATTCCATCCCCTCTGGCTATTGTATTATTTTATGTTACATGTTATATGCATAGGAAACTTCTTTTTCTCATTACTTTTATTTATGTTCTTGTTAATAACCAACGATGAGGGGGAGCTACTATAGAAGGTGGTTGTTGAGGTGTTAAAAAGGGTGAAAATGGTAGCCTTACTCTGGGATGTAGCTAAATATCCAACAGGTCTAGATGAGAAGGTTGAAGATTTTGAAAATTTTTGTTGTGGAAACAACAAAGCGGAAAACATCAGATTATAGTAGATCATGTTTCTTATCCGATGTTAAAGATAAGAAAGGTAATGATTTAATTTCGTTGCAGAAAAAACTTATTGAGATATTGGATGTACCAGATGATAAAGAAAGAAGGGATAAGGATGTTGCTAAAGGTAAAGTGGTGATCAAGAATAATCTCTTATCTATTAGCTTCTTAATAATTATAGATGATGTAGATGATGAGGATTAGGTTGATGCATTTCTGCCACATCATAGTGTAATTCACCCTGATATCTTAATATTGATTACATCTAGGAGTAGATAGGTTCTCAAAAAATCAAATGTTGAAGAGGAGTCCATATATACCCTAAGCAACCTTGATGATTGTGAAACTTAAATTACTGATCCTTGACGATTGCATAGAATTGAAGCAGTTGCCCAGTATTGAAACATTGATATCTCTTCGCGTGTTGTTTGCAAAAAAATGTGTGAAGTTGATGTGCAAGACTCCTCTCCGAATGCGATAAATTATTACAATGAGGTCTATAAAGATCTCACTTCCACACTATCGACCCGCTCCAAAGAAAAAGGCAAAGAGTCCCCCCCCCCCCCTTCCCTAGTGGTTTTGATTGTAATATCTTTTAGTGGGCCTAATCTCGTGTATCAACGATCACAGTTGTCCAGGGGGAAAGCTTATGAGAAAGTGCATTCAACACCGAGATGCGAGATTCCAATTAACAAAGGAAATGATCCCCTTACACAACTGTTGAAAGCTTTAGCACCCAAAGGGCTCAACCCTTGGTTCCAACTCCCGGTCATATGCGAGAAGTTATAAAAGGAGCTGAAAGCATGGTAGCTAAGGGGAAGATCAAAAATTCCCAATTGTTCTGTCATATTTTAAGGTAAAAGGCCTGCGGCTGAGAAACTTCATCATTACACTATAGCAAGGCCCGAAGGGCACGATGCAAAACTTTAAAGGTGGATGGGTCAACAACCCCGACATTGAATGAAGCAAGGGGAGTGAGTAAATGAAAGTATGGGAGGCCCAACGGAGACTTAATGGCTCAACATGGAGTCTTGATCCTCTTCACATCGTAGCACTACCCAGAAACACTCCATCACTTCCCCATGGAACAAATCACTCAGGCAGTTAAAGAAGAATTGACAGAAACCAAGCACACAGCAAGTGGAACACATCACGATAGGGATGTGGCTTGATAAGGTTCCTCCACTGAAACAGTAAAGGGACACCTCCTCCTTTCACTCTCCATTTTCTTTCTCTGTTCATTGATTTCTGTTTATTTCCAAGAAGAGATGGGTTCCCTACTGTAATATTTAGGTAGCAGAGCCTTATAGAGGCTGACACAGCTAGTCTAGTATGGCAACTCGGACTCTGTACTCTGAGATATTTTGATTGTAACTCAAGCTCTCCCCCATTTTCTCATAAAGACGGGGAAGTAATATTATAAGGGGGTTCCTGATTCTTAGACTTGTGAGGGCTGAACTCTGTGTTGCCATTTGGTTCAATATGTTTTTATGCGACTTCACTGATATCATGGCTATGTGCATGGACAATTTATTGGGCCATTTGAGATAAATGGTGTTTCCTTGTTGATTCCAAGCATGATTAATGTGCAACAATTTCCTCTTGGTAATCTCATTTCACCTGTGGTTTTCTTTCTTTGAAATAATTTAATGAACATCGTTGGTTCCTCTTCAATCTAATTTATTTTAGCTGCTTTGGCAGAGAATGATACCCATGTTATGTTTGATATGAAACCATCTTTTTCTCCTCTATTTCTATCATCTCATTGGAAAACCATGGTTTAGGATTCTTCTTGCTTACAACTCTATCCATTGAATTCCCCTTTATGTTGGAACATTAATGCCTAGAATTATGTTTTCCATAAGTGTATGCATCTATTTCTCTTTCTCCTTTCTTCCTCTCCACCATCAATACAACTTCAGTTTAAGCTTTCTCATTTTAGTGTGTCGGCCAATAGAAGGAGACGTCATTTATTTTTGAGATTGCTCAAACACCCTCCAACATTTGGATCCATGGGTTGGCCTGAATAATCCTCTTTGAAAGCTTATCGAACCAAGCCCCTCCTATTTCCTTTTTGTTTTACGTGACAATTGGAGTGTTGTAACCCCCCTTACAATATAACCTCACAAGCACTCCTCTATTTAAGATATCCTAGGCACTAGTCTACAATAAACCCAGAGGTTCTCTCTAGGGGGCTTTCCTTGCTTCTTGTTGCACTTGTGTTGCTGGTGTAAGATTTAGCCACAACAATAGCCTTGTCAAAATGTGTTCCATGCAATCACCTTCAACATCAAGGAGTTGCAAACTATTCATATTAATATCGTCATAAATATGACCGTATTCGCAATCAAAATTATTGTCTTCATATTCTCGATAAACTATTCTAACTCCTTGCATAACTGTTATCTATCCATTCTAAAAACATGACAGATATTACCCATTCTTTTTGTAAAACGATGAGAGAATTAAAAAAAAAAAAACGATTGTAGAATTAACCAGATTGAATGATTTAACACTTATTGATGGTTTCCACAACAAATCATTATTGTGCTCCTCTTTCCAACACTAGAGACGATGTGGAAATGTTGGAGCTTTGACAAGTTCTCTTCCCATGTCTCTAAGGTGATCATGCATTTTTATATTTTTTTCATGATTGAATTCTACTAGAAATGTGTCCTATATATTTTGAAATCCCTCCCCCAATATTCTTATCACCATATCCCTATCTTCTCCTATGAAAAAATCAAGCAATATCCGAGAATATCTCTTTTTCCTCATCCTCTAGAGCATTATAACTAATTTGAAGTTTTTGTTTTATTCCACTGCAAAGTGTGCATCCAAGTTTATTCAATTCATCTTCCCAACAAGATTTTTTTTTTTAGTTTAACAAGTGCCCCAATTAATTTTAAATATAAAGGCAATCGACTGCAAGCTTCTACGAACTTCTCCACTAAAGATTCAAATTCTTGGGGTGGACATGACTTGTTGAAGGAATTAAAACATAAAAGATCAAGATAATTCTTTTCACTAAGGCCACTGAGGATATATATGGACTCCTCTTCGACATTTGAGCTTATGAGAACCTATGCATTCCTAGATGTAATCACTGTTAAGATACTAGGGTTAATTACAATTTGATGTGGCAAAAGTGCATCAACGGGATGATCATGATCTACATCATCTATGACTACTAATGCTTTAGATGATGATAGATAATTCCTGATCATCCCTTTACCTTTAGAAACATCCGTAACTCTGTTTATTTCCTCACTTGGTACATTCAACATCTGAAGGAGTTTTTCTCTGCAATGGAATTAAATGATTACCTACATGATCTACTATAATCTGAAGTTTTCCTATTGAAGAATTATGTCGCCAACGTGGTCTTTCGTATACCACCTAATCCCACGATCCCCAAGATCTAAGTTTTTCTGCTCTATTGTTGCCGCAACAAAAAAAAATATCAAAATATTCTACGTTCTCATCCAGACTAGTTGGATTTTTAGCTACATCCTAGGCTAAGGCTACATTCTTCACCTTTTCTAAGACCTCATCAACCACCTTCTCTAATAGCTTCCCCTCGTCACTGGTTATTCACACGAACATAAATAAAAATAATGAGAAAAAGAAGTTTCCTATGCAACTACATGTAACATAATATAATATAATAGCCAGAGGGGATGGGATTTTGATTTCTCACCCATTACACACTTCCAGTTCAAAATTTCTTCTCTTTGCAAGTTCATGAAGAGCATCTCTCTACTTTTGAATCTTGTTGCGATCATGTCGCAAACTTTGATGATCATAGTTGGTTTTCATCGCGAGTTCATCTAACACTTCAACACAAGCTCTCTTTTTTCCCCGGGTCTGTGAAATAAATTATAGGATAGAGAAGAGGAGTTTATGCCTCAACAAAAAAACTTACAAAAATCAAATTCTTCAGTTGCGGTGAGCAAATCGCAACTAGATAGGAGCATGTAAAAAAAAAAAAAAAAGACTCACATAGAATAGTGTAAAAGAGAGTGGTTGTGGTAAAACTAGACGTGAAAGTTTAAATCCATATCGCAAAAAAACATACTTTAGATTAAGATATCAAAACATATGAAAATACATTCGCTTGATAAATGGAGGATGCATCTCCAAGTAAAACAAAATCTTACTGCGGTTTACACTTCACCAGGGGTTGCAGGGTAACTCTCTGTAAAACTCTGTAAGAAACTGTTTTCACGCACCCAACAATATTTTCTCCATGATTTTCTCTCTTCACCTCTAAGA
Source organism: Pinus taeda (assembly GCA_000404065.3). Classification (NCBI taxonomy): domain Eukaryota; kingdom Viridiplantae; phylum Streptophyta; class Pinopsida; order Pinales; family Pinaceae; genus Pinus; species Pinus taeda. The sequence continues at coordinate 20,926 of APFE031358400.1, forward strand.
CTTGCACCCTTTCGACTCTCTCTACTATGAAAAAAGACTTACATTCATATTTATATAAACATACATTTTTGATTCATTAGTTTATGTGAGAGAAAATCATTAAGACACATGATGGACGAGTATACAAAATGAATGATTTTCTGAACTCCGAGAGTTTGCGAACTGCAAGTAATAATTGCGAAGTGAATTCTTTCCCATACATATTTACCGACTCTGTATTAAACACCCTTTTGACTTTAATTATCTGATGTGTGTTCAACCCGATGGTTGAGATTAATTTTCCAATGCTCCCCCTTAATTACAACTACCACTATTAACAATTCCCAAACAGTCTCTGAGATAAACAAAAATTTCATGTGCCAATGGTGTTAGGATATTCCGACACATAAGAAATAATTAAGTATAACTTGGCCTAGTGTACAATTAGGTAAAGTGTGTTTCTTTTGTATGTACTTTTTGTAACTTACAATTTGACAGTCATGATATGTTTTAGACATGAAGTGATTTGACAGTTCATTCTCTTCTTACTATTACTAACGCTTGATATGTGGCTTAACACGAGATTAGTCCATGATGTTTATTTAAAGAGCATGGAGGGTCATTCGTTAGGTGACCTTTTATGAGATAAGCTTGTGTAAATTTTAATCTATTTTACATTAATAAATTGCTTGAGGTGGCATTATTGTCTCAGGCTGTCGACTATTTCCCTCTTTGAGGGTTTTAACCACATCAATAATACTGGTGTATTGATCTGTGATCATTTTGTTAGCGGTGTCCTTTGGTGTTCAATCTAAGGAACTTACCCTATAAATTCTTACATGGTATCAGAGTTATTCGAGGGCCGCATCCATTGGTGATCCAAATCCGAAGCCGATACAACTGCATCCGACTATCGTTTCCTATATCTATTGTTTTTCACTACTTTCGGGCCAACAGGACTACTCTATTGTGTTAGGAGAATCTGTTCCAGTCAGGAGCCCCTTTCATTTCACGTGAAAATTTTTTCAATATCCCAAGCTATGTCATTTTTAAGATCTGGAGGTATGCAGTCTTTATTTGCAGTTATAGTTATTTATCTCTCTATTTATTTCAGTTTATAGTTATCTAAATATTTTTTTATTACCATATTTATACCTTTCATTTTTGTGTATGCTCTTTTCCCCACAACTCTTTGTGATCTGGGAAAATCAAAAATAAAAAGAAAGGATTTTTCTCATGTGTATGTTGTTTTCCGCTATGCCTTAGTGTGATCTCGAAAAATTGGAAACATTGAGGAAAATATATAGTTTTCGGTCAAATCTAACTTTAAGTCATAAGGCTTGGATACTTTTGCTTGTTCAGTTGGGTTGTGTGGTTTTTTTCTTGTTTTATAGGCAAGAAAGGATTTTTGAAGTAAGCACGCAACCCAAAGTTTCAATGAGAAAAAAGAAAAGGAAAGAAACCCTCCCTCCTTTCCAAAAATGACTAATCTTTTAAACTAGTTCACTTGGTCTAAAGTTACTTTATGAGAATAGAGGTCTTGGGTTCAAGTTTTTTTTTTGTCGAGTTACTTTTTCAAAAAGCACATGTATCTTATGTTTTAAAGTTACTTTATTTAAAAAGGTTCTCACCCATTATAAAAAGTGAGTCACTTATAATTCTAAAGTCCCTTTATCTTTTATTTAGGTTACAATTTAGTGGATAGTTCATAAAGTACCATTTTAAAAGTGACTTTCACTTATTTATAAAAGTGGGATACATAAAGTAATTCTTTTTTTAAGGTGAGATAATTATATTAAGTTTGGAAAAGGGGGATTTTTTTTTTTTTCAAATATAACATTATCATCAACTTCCCAACATTCACGTGGTTTTTTGGCATCTTCAACAACTTTTCTTCAAAAAACCATAATTTCTTCATCAGGAAGTCGTTTTCATAGCCGTTTTCTTTAATCGGCCTAATTTTTTGAGATATTTCCATTGGAACACTTAGTTTTAGCATATAAAACTTCATTTTCTTTTACAATAGAAAGTCCACACCTATTTATTCTTGACAACACCATCTACTTCCAATGGCTATTATACATGGTGGATTTACTTAAAAGTAAAGGAATTTATAGAATAGCCTTAGGCCAAGAGTATAAACCTCAAGATGAAGATAAGCAAGCTAAATGGGAAAATAAGAAAGATCAAACATGTGGGTTGATAGGGATGTCTATTTCTCCAGACCTTAGATTCCATGTCGCAAAAATTCATACCCCCGATGAAGCAATGAAAACTTTCAATAATTTTTTTGAAATAAAAATGAAATTAGAGCCCATCAGCTTGAAAATGAGTTTCTTACGTTGGAACCCAATAAGTTTTCTTACATTGAAGATTTTTTGTCCAAGTTCAAGACTGTTAGACTTCTCTTGGAAGGTTTTAAGGTTAAGAAAGAAGAAGGTTAAGTTAGGAGCAACATATTCTTGATGCAGCCCGGGCCCCTCCCAGGCCGCTTCTAGCAGGATCTTTCTCCTGTCATGCATGCAAAGCTTGATTCATGGCTTGCAATATCATAATTAAAACCCCATACTTGGCATCAATCCAATTCATAACTCATTATCCCATGTATATTGGCTGCACTCAATTAAAGGGCGCGCCTTTCGGTTCTATCTGACCATAGTTCAAATGCCATTAACGCAATAACGCATGCGCTTCAAGGCGTAATCGTGGTGTATATGTGGAGATTCAACTGAGCAGCAAATATCATTATACATGCGCTTGTGATAACTATTTATACTACCAGCAAACTCAGAAAATCGATGCACATATGCATCACAACGGACAACGATGAACATAAACATGCTATCATATATATAAATCCACACCTCCCATTTACGCAACACCAGGCTATATATATATATATAATTATATATATATATTATATAATATATATAATATATTATATATATTATTATATTATATATATATATAACAGTTTGGTAATTAAGCATCGGATACAAAGGATAAACCTTCAAATTCAACCTGCGCATACATTGCTATATACCTCCACGGAATCAAACATACAGCAGCATATAATAATGAACCTTCAAAAGGTTATTAACATTCGCATGCAACAGAGATATCCATCCACTCTTCCGCTGCGTTTGTCCTTAATTGGATATGGCCGACAGTTAGACCCGTGCTACCATATAAAACTATAATGCTGAGCCATTTAAAGGTCTCGAAAACTCCAGAGTGTTCTCATTCGATCCTCCTTGTTATAACCAGAACTTGTTATGTTGCTGTCATTGCAAATTATATTAATATATCCAAGCCTTTACTTCTGGAATTGCCCAACAACGACTGTATGTACGCAGTCCTTACTACGAACCGTCTACACGCCTAAAACCATGGATTCTATTCTTTATAACCAGTGTATCATCAGTTAACAGGCGCAACTCTTCCAACGTTTTATGGAAATGATTCGGTGTTTAATATACAAAAACATGCAAACGTATTACAGAGGCCCTATTAATAATAGACCGCATAGCGCAATTCACACAAAACATCTTCAACCTCAATCTAGGCAAGGCAGATTGAGAGATAAATGCTGGAACACACAAGCGTAATTATTCATTGATTCTTAATAAGCCATTCATTCAGGATTTAATTGAACCTCTATGCATACATAAACCAGTGAACTCAAGGAACAATCCAGTCAGTACCAATTTCACGCCTTTCTCCTTCAACCCATAATATATATATATGTCTGAAACACTTTTTACATAAAACAAAGGGAGACTATTTACAAACTTATCTTTGGCCAGATATTCGATGCTTATGGCCTTTTACAAACTACCCGAAGGCTCCCAAGGAGAACTTCTCACACTCACACCCTCACCTTTTTTCTAATTTTCTCTCCAAACCCCTTCCTATTTAAAAAACATTAAATTAAATGCTCAATCTCTTAAAATCCTCAACAACCCCTAAATCTCTCAACATCTCTAAAGGATAGGTGTTTATCCCTAAAATCCTTCAATTCATTAAATTTCCTCATATCCTTTTATTAATAAAATGATATTTACATAAATCCTCACCTTGTCCTATTTAATTTAAATTAATTAATAAAATATTGAAAATCATCATACCCCATATTTACAAATTAATATTATCACATCCCATATTTACAAATGGAGAAAAAGTTCTTGATGCTCCTGCATCAATTCTATGTTTGTTTCCACCTACCATTTTACTAGAGAAGCCTTATTTCTCAATGATAAAGCTACAAGTCCCCCTCTTTTGATGTCTTTTGTGATTCTTTAATGAGAGAGCAAGAAAAAATCTTACATCTTGATCTTCTTAATACTGAAAACTCTTCTAATAAAGCCTTAACCACACAACATCAACCAAGTTCAAAGAATCCTAAGCAACATCCTGAAAAGAATGGTCCTAAACAAAACAGAGGTCCTAAGAAATTTCAGTCTCACAATGAAAAGTCAACACAAAAAATGATAAGGTAACTAAAAGCAAAGGGAAGAAGACTAATAGACATTGAAAATTTTGTAATTGTGATGGCCACTTAGAATCCAAATGCTTTAAGAAGATGGAAGCCTTAGAAGAAGCAATGAAGAAGGATAACATCCATTTGGAGTACTTTTCAACTTCAACTTCATCTTCAGGAATAACACTTTTTGTATGTGGTTGTCAATCATCTCAGTCTGGTTATGCAGTAAATATACCTTCTTCTTCTGATTCTCATGAGCTTCTCATTGATTCTGGAGCTTCTTATCACATGACCAAAAACAAAGCCATGTTTTCTTCTTTAAATGATTGTAATGCCAAAATATATATGTTGGTGATGATAGATCTCTTAGTGTTGTAGGGACTAGAACTATTCATCTAGGGAATGGTCAATTTAATGATGTATTATGTGTTCCTACCTTATCCTGCAACCTTCTATCTGTATATCAAATAACTCATTTAGGTGAAGGTAAAACTATTGAATTTTCACTTCATGATGTTGTAATTAAGGACATAAGAGATCCTAGACAGATTTTAGCTACTCATATTGTTGATGATTCTACAAGGTTGTATAAGATTAACAACTTTGGGTCATCAACTCTTCCCTCAGTATTTGTTGCTCATAATGATGAAGTGAGCAAACTTTGGCATGAGTGATTTTCTCACTTAGACTATCACTTCCTTCAAAATATATGTAAAGAAAATATGGTGACAAGTCTTCCTATGGTATCTTGCAAAGATGGTGTTTCTTCCAGATGTGTACTCAGAAAAAATCATTGGGATAGTTTTGAAAATCGTGCCTCTTGGCATGCCTCAACACCTTTACAACTTGTGCATAGTGATTTATGTGGTCCACCTCCAGTTGTTTCATTCTTTGGCTACAAGTATTTCTTAACTTTCATTGTTGATTTATCTAGATGCACTTGGGTATACTTCTTAAAACTGAAGAGTGAAGTATTTAACATTTTCTTGGCCTTTAAGGCATTTGTTGAGAAATAATCTGGACATCAAATTCTTAAGTTAAGATCTGATAATGACAGAGATATGTTAACAACAAATTCATCAACCTTTTCATTGATCGTGGAATTCAATTGCAACATACTATTCCATATACTCCACAACAAAATGGTGTAGCAAAAAGGAAAATTGCACCTTAAAGGAAATGGCTAATTGTATGCCTCAATCTAAAGGACTTAGTCTTAATTTTTGGGTAGAAACAATTAACTGTGAAATTACATAGTAAATCACACTCGTATGAAGGTTTTAAATAATATCACTCCAGAAGAAGGATGGAGCTCAATTAAACTAGATATAAGTCACTTTCGTGTTCTTAGAAGTGAAGCATGGGCCCATATTCGAGATGAGAAACATAAATCCTTGGAACCTAGGAGTGAAAACTGTATTTTTGGTGGATATCATGAAGATGTCAAAGGATATAAATTTCTTCAACCTAAATCCAAAAATGTTATCATTAAAAGAGATGTAAAGTTTGCTAAAGATATATCGGCTTACGAGCCTACTTTGGCAGACGTGCCACCTCTATTTTTCCCTTCTACTTCTGAAAATATTCCTTCCTCAGATGATGACAGCGAGGATGCCAATCCCCCCCCCACCTTCTCGAGATCCTCCTTTATCTCCTCGGCTTCCAAAATGGGTCCGCGCTACTCGGGCTGCAATAGGTGCTCTTAGAGGTGATCCTACAGATCAACATTGTACACATTCTTAGCTCGATAGAGCCTCTTTTTACTGGCTCAAGCTTCAACGAATTATGATCCTGACACCTTTTTAGAAGCTTCAAGCCATCCAGATTGGGGCATAGCTACGAATGAATAATATCGTTTATTATTGGAAAATGATACATGGGACCTTGTTCCTCTTCCAAAGGGACGAAAACTTGTTAGATGCAAATGGGTTTACAAAACCAAGTTTGGACCAGATGGAAAAGTTCATAAACATAAAGCTTGTCTTGTTGCTAAGCATTTTTCATAAGTTGAAGGCATTGACTATACTAAAACCTTCTCCCCTGTTGCCAAAATGAACTCTATCTGCCTTGTTCTTTCCCTTGCTACCTCTTTAAAATGGGAAGTCCATTAGATGGATATTAAATACACCTTCTTGCTCGGGGACTTGCATGAAGAAATCTATATGGAACGACATCATAGCTTTCTACAAATAGACTTCAACCTTTTATGTCCGCTTAAGAATCCCTCTTGGTCTCAAGCAAGCCCCTCAGGCTTGGAATGCCAAATTAGATAGTTTTCTTTTAGATATTGTCTTTTATAGGTGGCATTATAACAATATTTTGAATGTGGGTAAGTCTCTTATCATTCTTCTTGTTTTTGTTGATGATCTTATCCTTACTCGTAGTGATCCCAACCATATAAACCATGTGAAGTCTAGCCTTAAAAAGCGATTTTAAATGACAGACTTAGGACACTTGCATTATTTCTTGGTCTTCAAGTTTTGCAATATAAAGAAGGTATTTCCCTTCCCCAATCTGAGTATGCATGTGATCTTCTACGCCACTTTCATATGGAAGACCATAAGCCAGCCCCTTCTCCCTTTCAATATGGAGCCAAACTTTCAGTCGCTTGTACTTCCCCTCAAGTTGATGATATATTATACTGTCATCTTGTTAGAAAAATTTTGTATTTGACCCATACCTATCCTCACCTTTCCTTTGTTGTTGGCCTTGTTTCTTTGTTTATGAAAAACCCACATGAAATTCATTGGAAAGTAGATAAAAGAATACCTTGTTATATTTGAGGTACAACTCAGTTTGGGATTCATTACAATGCAGAAGAATCTCCTTTATTGGTTGGTTTCACTGATTTTGATTGGGCTGGTGACCCTGATGATCAGAAGTCTACTGCAGGTTATGTCTTCACTCTTGGTTCTAGACCTATTACATCGGCTTGCAAGAATCAAAGTGCCATTTATCTTTCTTCAACAAAAATAGAGTATCGTGCTGTAGTTGAAGCAAGTCAGGAAGCCCCGTGGCTTCATGAGATCCAGTGAGAGTTCGGTTTTCAGCAACAACATCTGACTACACTTTGGTGTGATAATAAAAGTGACATTCAACTATGTGAAGATCTAGTACAACCTCAGCATAGAAAATACATTGAACTACACATGCATTTCATCGGAAATCTCATTCATGACCATGTTCTTAAATTGCAATATTGTTCAACCGATGATCAAGTTGCAAAAATATTTACAAAGGCTCTCACAGAGGTGAAGTTTACTAAACTTCGATTTATGGTTGGAGTTCATGAAGTTCTCACTAAGGGGGAATAGGCTCTAATGCCTCCTTCCTTCTCCTATTGTGTCATCTTTGTACATCCTTCAATCCTATTCCAAGTTGTTCTTAAGGGGGGATGTTAGGATATTTCGACATATAAGATATAATTAAGTATAACTTGGTCTAGTGTATAGTTAGGTAATGTGTGTTTCTTTAGTATGTAATTTTTGTAACTTATGTTACGATGATCATGATATGTTATAGACATGAAGTGATATGATGGTTCATTCTCTCCTTGGTATTACCGACACTTGATCCGTGGCTTAACACCTGATTGGTCCATGATCTCTATTTAAAGAGCATGGTCATTTGTTAGGTGCCCGTTTATGAGATAATCTTATCTATATTTTATTTCTTTTACATTAATAAATTTCCTGAAGTGGTCGTGTTAACTCAGATCGTGGAGTGTTTCCTTCTTTGAGGGTTTTACCCACGTTAAGAAAACTAGTGTACTGATCTGTTATCTGTTTTTGATTGATTTCATTTGGTGTTCTATGTAAGGAACTTACCCTGTAAATTCCTACAAATGGATTTATGAAAATATCAACAAAATTTTCTTGCGACCTGTAGTGCTGCAACAAAATTTCACCATTGTTAAATGAAATTTAACATCAATGTGCTTGATCCTCTTGTGGAAAATAGAGTTCTTTGATTGTGAAATTATGGCAGTGTTATCGCAGAAAATAGTTTTTGTTCCCTCTTGGTCGTGGCATAGATCCCTCAACATCCTTCTCATCCAAACTATCTGACATGTTGTTGCTGTTGCGATGACATATTAAGCTTGAAATGGCTCGAGAACCCAAATGAAAAACATAACCAGACGTGCTCTTTTTCTTATCAACACTTCCTACCGACTCATTGTTGGTGTAACCAACCAACCTAAGCTCATTTGTAGTAGTGTATAAAAGACCATACTATTGTGTCCCATTGACATACCTCAGAATCCTTTTTGTTGTTTGCCAATGCGTCTCCTTAGGTGTCTCCATGAAACTCAACACCATACTCACTATATACATTATATCTATCCTAGTGGCAGTCAAATACATCAAGCTTCCCACCATATGTTTGTATAATGTTGGATTGATATTGCTGCTGCAATATTCGTTTCTCAACTTCAACCCCATGACATTTGGAGTTGTTGCAAGCTTGTTTTTATTCATTTTAGACCTCTCCAAAATGTCTACTACATACCTTTCTTGGGAAATAAAAATACCATTTTTTGTTTGCTTCAGTTCTATGCCCAAAAAATATCTTAACAACCCCAAGTCAGTCATTTAAAATTCACTTTCATGACTTCTTTGAAATCAATGATGAGGAAATCATCACTGCCTGTAATTTTGATGAGGAAATCATCACTGCCTGTAAAAATTAAATCATCTACATATAAGACAACAATATGAATCTTACCATCGCTCTCTTTGATGTAGAGAGTAGGATCTCCATTAGATTTGTCGTAGCTATTGTCCAACAAGTAAGCATCTATCTTGTTATGCCATGCACACAATGCTTGCTTCAACCCATAAAGAGGTTTCCTTAACCTATACATCTTGTCTTCCTGGCCTTCTACCTCATAACCAGGTTGTTTTGAAACATATACTTCCTCTTTCAGCATTGGATTCAAGAATGTTGATTTTACGTCCATTTGATACACTTTCCATATATGTTGCATTGTAATCAATACGACTGTATGCATTGTCTCCATCCTCGCGACTGGCGCAAACGTGTCCGCATAATTTCTTCCATGTTGTTGCTTATAACCTTTAATAACTAGCCTCACTTTATGCCTTTCAATATTCCCCTCAACATTTCTCTTGGTATTATATACCCACTCCAATCCAATGACTTCTTTTCCTTGTGGAAGGTTCACTAACTCCCATGTGTTATTCTTTTCTATTGCTTCTATTTCTTTCTCCATTTCTGCAACCAATTTTTCTTCTTTGACTGCATCTTCCAAATGGATTGGATCATCTACATGACAAAATAATTCAAATAAGGAATTCAAGCCAACGCTACTATCAACTTCATCTTGCTCACAAATTTCAATTAAATTTTTGAATTTTGGTTTTCTTATGGTTGTGAAAGATGGCCTTGACATGTCACTTGTTGTTGCGCTTTTCTCCATGCTTGGAGAACACATTTCTTGATTGTGCGACATTATCTTATTATTTTTTGATGGTGTTACTTGTTGCATGCTTTGTTGCGCTTGAATAGGAGTAGAGGGAGTCAATGTTGAGGAATTTATTGTGAATTCCATGTTCCTTGCAAAATCAAAGGAAGTCATTTGAGATGTATATGCCACCTCTATTAGTCCTCAAGACTTTGATGTAGTGAGCACATTGATTTTCTAACAAAATCTTTGTATTGACGAAAGCACTCAAACACTTCACTTTTCTATTTTAGGAAGTCGACCCATGTCTTACTTATACAATCATCTATGAAAGTAAAAAAATAATGGCTTCCACTAATTGATGGTGTCTGTATTGGTCCACATAAAATTTAATGGACAATCTCCAAAGGTGCGTTTTCCCTTATTGACTTTCCTACTGGAAATGTATCTCTATGTTGTTTGACCAAGATACATCCTTCACATATGTTGTCTATTTTTTCTATGAGTGGAAATCCCTTCACCATGCCTTTCCTATGCAGCAAATTCAAACCTCTAAAGTTGAGATGACCAATTCTCAAATGCCGTAACCAATTTTCATCTTTGACCTCTGCTTGATAGTTTACTTGTGTGACAGTTGAAACTTTTCTTTCATCCTCTTGTGAATTCATTGACATTTGTGCTTGTGCACCTTCTTCCCTCAAATCTGACTTTATCTTTAAGGGAAACATTCCATTGCTTGTCATCTAAACTTTTGTGATCAACTACCTACTTGGAGGCTTATCCAAAATTGTGCAACTCAACATTTTAAAAAATACATTATATCCCTTTTGCATGATTTGTCCAATGCTTATGAGGTTATGCTTCAGACCAGGGACAAAATAAACATCTGACATGTATTTATTATCCCCTTTATTTGTTAGAATATTGACTCTACCTTTGCCCATGACAGAGACTTTTCTATCAATGCTTAATGTCACTTCAAATTTCACACTTTCATCTAGATTGGAAAAAATTTCTATGTTCCCTGTCATGTGGATTCTACACCCTAAATCTAGAAACCATACATCACTTTGTTTTTCTTGTGCTTTATTACAAGCTAAAAACATGCTAGCCTAGTCCTGATTTTACTTTTTGAAATTTACACTTGGTTTGTTATTTATGTTATATTGCTTCTTTCTACATTCATTTTCATAATGACCATACTTCTTACAATAATGACATTGAACTTTAGATTTATCATACCTCTAACCATTTTCTTGATTTTGGCTTGGGCCTTGATTTGAATTTTGATTGATGTCCCTTCCAATTGAGCTTGAAGGTTTGCCTATTCCACCTCTGTGTGGGCTTCTTCCTCTTCCTATATCATTTAATCTTCCTTTGCCTCTACTTTGACTAAATTAAATTTATGCCTGGAAGGCATGTTCCAATGAGGATCTTGTTGCTCTATTCAGTCTATGTTCATGAGAAATTAGTGATGCATGATACTCATCTATTGAAAATTATGAGAGATCCTTTGTCTCTTCTATGGCTGCAAGAATGGTATCAAACCTTGTTGGCATACTTTTCAACACTTTCTCAACTATTCCCCTTTCCTCAAGTGCCTCACCATGAGACCTGATTTGAGTAACTAGTCCAATCACATGTGTAAAAAACGATTCTACATTCTTACACCATTTCATATAAATTGTCTCAAAATCTCTCCTTATCATTTGTATCTTTGTTGTCTTTTCTTTTGCCATGCCTTGGTTTGCTATTTGGAGGGTGTCCCATGCTTGCTTGGACTTTGTTATTGCTGCAATCCTTGGGAAAATTCTTTCATGGACTGCTTGAAAGATGTAGAAGAGGGATTTTTCATTCTTCTTCCTATTGTCCCTCAAAAACCCCTTTCTGGTTGTGACAAGGCATTGTATGCTGTTGCATCTACTCGTTCTTGAAAACCATTCTCCACAAAATCCCAAATGTCTTGAGAAGAAAACATAACATTCATTGTTATAGCCTAGTAGTCATAATTTTTTCCATTAAACTGAGGTATCTGAGGATTATTCAAACTTGTGCTTGATGCTTCCATTTCTCAATGTAAAAAATTTTGTCATTGTTGGAAAATACGCTCCAAAAAGTAATTGCCCTCAAAATAATTCTTTTAACTTCTAGTAAAAACACTTGTTTTTACACTAACAAAGTTTAACTTGGCTCTGATACCATGTGAAAGAAATTACAGGGTAGAGAAGAGGAGTTTATGCCTCAACAAAACACTTTCAGAAATCAAATCCTTCAGTTCGACGAGCATATAAAACATAGAAAACGACTCATGGTAGAACAAAGTAAAAGAGAGTGGTTGTTGTAAAACTATACATCAAAGTTTAAAGCCATATCACAACAAACCACACTCTATATTAAGATATAAAATCGTATGAAAATACATTGGCTTGATAAATGGAGGTTGCATTTCCAATTGTAACGAAATTCTTACTGTGGTTTACACTTCATCAGGGGTTATGCAATAACTCTCTATAAAAATTCGAAAGAAACTATTTTAAGGCACCCAACAATATTTGCCCCACGATGATTTTCTCTCTTCACCTCTAAGACTTCACCCTCTTGACTATCTCTACTATGAAAAAATACTTTTACAATCATATTTATGCAAACATACATTTTTTATTCATTAATTTATGTTAGAGAAAATCATTAAGACACATGATGGATGATGATACAAAATGAATGATTTTATGAACTTGCAAAGTTGCAGAGGTTGCAAACTACAAGTAAGAAGAGTTGCAGAGGTTGCAGACTCCAAGTAATAGTTGTGGAGTGAATGCTTAACCATACATATTTACCAACTCTACATTAAATACCCTTTTGAAGAGTTGCAGAGGTTGCAGACTCCAAGTAATACTTGTGGAGTAAATGCTTACCCATACATATTTACCAACTCTATATTAAATACCCTTTTGACTTTAATTATCTGATGTGTGTTTAAGGAGGTAGTTGGGATTAATTTAATGGCAGTCCCTGATGTGTGTTTAACCTCGTATCTAATGTGCGTTTAAGGAGGTAGTTTGGATTAATTTAATGACAGACCCCGATGTGTTTTTAACGTGATGGTTGGGATTAATTTATTGATAGGGTCCCTAAAATTCATCAAGCTTCATTTAGTATAAGAATTATAGGGGCCTTCATGTCCAACATTTAGACAAGTTCATCTAGACATCAACTTGAATCGACATATCTTTCCGAGAATATTGCCACATGAACTGAGGCCAATCGAATGGCACGTTCAATCTGAACATTGAAATCATCTCCCCATTACAATTCAGGCGGATTGAGGAAGACTCTCAATCCATGTAAACGAAGATGCTGGTAGAGATGGCTGGAAAAACAATTATGTGTCTACACCACGATAATTAATAAACACATTGTGGTCGGAATTAGCAGCAAGGGAGATGGAGGATTGAGCCATTGCCGATTGGAAAATATAAATGGAGGTGATGGGAAAGATGCTCGATGCCACATAAGAAATATGCAAGGAATGATATTAGCTACAAATCTTAAAGTGCAGAAATTCTGGAAAATTTGCAATGAACATTTTGGTGAGTCGAGAACCCTTGAGAGATTTATAATCCCCCCGACTAGTAGAATAAATCGAACCCATTTTTTAGGTTCATGTTTACATGAGTTCTCCATGGGTTAATATCCATATAGAGCTATTTTAATTAATTATGGATCTATCGAGAGCCAAGAGAGATTAAGTTTCAAACTTTGAAAAGATATTTACTTGTCAAGAGATTTAATCCCTTCTAGTGCTTGGTAAATATGTGGTTAAGATAGATCTATAGTGGTAATTTTTCATTGTTTATTTTATATTTTTGAATATTTTATCATTATTGATATTTTTTATAAAAAATTGAGGGATTAAATTTCAAACTTTGAAAAAATATTGACATGTCAAGAGATTTAATCCCTTCTAGTGCTTGGTAAATATCTAATTAAGATAGATCTATAGTGGTAATCTTTCATTGTTTATTTTGTATTTTTGAATATTTTATCATTATTAATATTTTTTATTAGGAAATTGAATGAGCTGGGAATTTTACTCTTATTAAGAAGTAACTATATTTAATAATGTATTGTCTTTCAGATTAATCACATTCTTGAGATTTGGTTGATGTTTTCAAACCAAACTATATCATTTTATCTTTAATTAATTTTTTTTGGGAGGAACATTGGAATATTTTCAAAGGTAACATAATTCACACAAAATAGAAAGAGAGATTCATTACTTGAAAATATTAATTATATGGATATTCAAACAATTTATTTAAGTTATATATATATTATATATATATATATATATATATATATATATATATATATATTAATATATATATATAGATAGATAGTAGATAGATAGTAATAGATAGTACTTTTATCTTTATAAAGTAATATAAAATTATTATTATTTAAGTATACATGGAAATATTCTATTTATTACTTGAAGGATGGAAGTGAAATATCAAAGAACCAGGTAGAATGAAAGTGGAACGCTGATTGAAAAATGAACCTCTAGTAGATTTTTAATTGTTTATTTATATGGTTAATTAATTATTTTTTTTTGGTTGACATTAGTGAAAATGATTTTATTATTTTTTGAGGACGCAACATACTCACATAATTAAAAATCACGAAAAGGCTCATTCTACAGTCGAGTATGAGGTAAGTGTAAGTGTGTAAGTATGTCAGTCCTCAAAAACTAATAAAAATAATTTTCGCTAATTGTCACATGAAAACCAAAAAAAAAAAAAAGCAATCAAATACATTAAATAAACCATATTAAATAACATTAATTATAAAAAATAGAAGAGAGGGCCTCTAATATTCTTACAAATCCAAGTATGCGGGACATGTTAAGTATGCACCTCCTCAACACAAAACCTATATATATTTTTTTTAACTAATGTCAACTAAAACAAAAAAATAAATAAATAACCATATAAATAATTAATTAAAAATAATTGAGAAGCTCATTTTACAATCGAGTAAGAGGTACTTGTGAGTATGTCATTGTCCTCAAAAAATAATAAAAATAATTTTACCTAATGTCAACCAAAACAAAAAAAATAAAAGTTAAATAGTCATATAAGTAAATAATTAAAAATAGAAGAGAGGCTCATCCTAAAATACAGTATAAGGGACATGTGTAACTATGTCACCTCCTCAAAGAACAATAAAAAATAATTTTCACTAATGTCAACAAGAAAAAACAAAAATTAAATAATCATATTTCACTTTCATTCTACTTGGTTCTATGATATTTCACTTTCACTCTTCAAGTAATAAATAAAATATTTCCATGTCTATCTTAAACAATATGATTTTATAAAACTTTATAGAGATAAAATAATTAAAATATATATATTTTTCTTATTAAATATCTCAATATAAAATTTAAATAATTTTTTTGAATATCCATATTAACTAATATATTTTAGACTTCAGTATGAACTCCCTCTCTCTATTATGTGGATAATAATGTTTACCTTAGTAAAATATTTCAATGCTCGAAAAAAAGTAATTAAAGATAAAATAATGTAGTTTTTTGTTAATAAGAGGAAAATGTGTAAGTCATTCAATTTTTAAGATATAATATTACTAATGATAAAATATTCAAAAATACAATATAAATAATGAACAATTACCACCATAGATCTATCCTAATGACATATTTACCAAGCACTAGAAGGGATTAAACCTCTTGATGTGTACATTGTTTTGAAGTTTGAAATTTGATCCTCTGGGCTCTTGGTAGATCCGTGGTTAAAATGGATATATATTGGTTCTACAATCCAATATGAGGAAAATGTGTAAGTATGTCAGGTCCTCAAAAAATAATAAAAATAAGTTTTGGTAATATCAACAGAAAAAAATAATAATCATATAAATAAGTAATGAAAAATCACTGAGAGGTTCATTATAGAGTATGAAGGATGTGTGAGTATGTCATTGTACTCAAATAACTATAAAAATAATCTCCCCTAATTTGAACCAAAACAAAAATTCAATAACCATATAAATAATTAATTAAAAATAGAAGAGAGGCTCATTCTACAATCGTGTGTGAGGGACATGTATAAGTTTGTCATGTACTCAAAAAAACTAATAAAATATTTCAATAATGTTCAAACCAAAAACAAAAAAAAATAAAATTAAATTTTAACCATATAAATAAGTAATTAAAAAATAGAAGAGAGACTTCATTCTACAATCCTATGAGGGACGTGTAAGTAGTTCTTGCCTGAAAAATAATAAAAATAATTCTAACGTAATATCAAAACTAAAAAAAAAAATAATATAAAAAAATTTAATTAAAAAATAAACCCACAGACTGATAAATCCAGTATGAGAAGACTTGTAAGTATGTCAACTTGTCCTAAAAAATGATTAAAAATAATTTTACCTATGTCAACTAAACAAAAAAAAATCAAAATTAAATAACCATATAATAAATTAATTTAAAAATAGAAGAGAGGCTCATTTTACAATCTAGTATGACGGACATGTGTAAGTATGTTACGTCCTCAGAAAACAATAAAAATAAATTTCATTAATGTCAACAAGAAAAAAACAAAATTAAATAATCATATAAATAAACAATTAAAAATGGACGAGAAGCTCATTTTACAATCCAGTATTTCACTTTCATTCTACTTGGTTCTATGATACTTCACTTTCTCTTTTTTTGCTGAAGTAAGCGTCGTACCTTCTATTACATTAAATCTAAAAACAACTTACATAAAATACAAGAGTCCCCAAGGAACTGTGGGCCAAAGAAAAACCATCCGCATGTAGCCTAGAGCCCCGAGCTAAAGGCTTAAACACTGAGCCTTGGACCCTCAAACAATCAAATAAGTAAAAATTAGAGTTGGACCCAATGAGGAACTAGGGACCCAACTAAAAGGAATGTAGTTCTGAGTGGGGGATAACCCTCGAGCAAGAAGAGCACGCGAAAGCCATTGAATTCCACCAAGACACGAAACCTGTCTGGAAGATATTCTTCCCCAGATCAGCACCATTTTCCTTGACTGTCGATCCTCCATGCCAGATCCAATGGCGGAGGATAATATCGCTATACCTAGTAGCCCGGCTATTAACCACGCGATAGCCATCTTAGACCCACCAACATGCTCGCTTATTTCTAACTGTAGATCCTCCATGCTAGATCCAACGATGAAGGATAATATTTCTATACCTAGTAGCCCGGCAATTAACCACGCGCTCGCTGTCCTGGACCACCAACAAGCTTGCTTGTTCCTGACCTTCGATCCATCTAGCATGATCCGACAGCCGAGGAGCATATCGCACGAGCATAACATACCGAACATTACCACACGATGAGGGCGGTATTCCTTCCGTGTACTATGCCACGTGGAGCAAGGTGAATGGAATCGCTCCCATCTCTGCAAAACCACTTCCCGCGTGAAGGGTGTGCAATGGACGATAAACCACCTTGCGAGCGGTATTAGAGCAACAAAAAGAAACACAGGGGGTTTAAGGCTACCGGGAAAGCCGGAATTCCTACCCCACTCATCATCCCATCTTTGCGAGATCATCAACCAGTGCAAGATGAAAATCCATCTATTCGGCCGACCATCCGCAGATCTGAGCCTGCCCAACAACTTCCAACTAAAACTTCTACATTCGTAATATCGAGGGTTGGGGAGGTCGACAGTGACCTACATCCCCAGATTGTTCTTACTTCAGAAAAAAACTCTGCATAAAGAATCCACATCACATAGACCCCACCTCTATGTCTTTGTTTCGGAACACCATTATGTCCTCATCCGCTTGGTCATGAAATTGCACCTTTAATATATTCAGAGGCATCCCAGACCAACTCAACGCAGCCCTGCTTTTGGTACAGAGAACTCCTTGATTGGCCAAGATGTCTGCCAATTTGCTTGCTCTCCTTCGCACATGGTTAAAACTCACGAAACTTAAGCCTCGGAGATGAAGCTGAATCATTTGAAAGACCTGGAGCGGCCTCCATTGTTTTGAGACTTTTTCCGTCTCCATGCCACAGCTAATTCCTTTGACCGAGTTTATGATTAACTCTAAGTCAGCTTCGACAATAACATTCTGGAGATTATCCCGCTTTAGGAATTCTAAACATTGTTCAAGAGCCATTAATTTTTCCATATTGTTAGTGGCTCTTGCCAAATGGCAATGGAAAATGAAGAGGAGACTAGCATTTTCATCCCCTTAACACCCTTCCACAGCCAACAATACTTGGGTTATCTTTGGAAGCCCCACCAATGTTGTATTTCAAAAAACCCTGAGGGGGAGGATGCCAATAATCCTGCTTAGTATCAAGTTTCAAACCCTTCCTGTACAGGCCTTGTGGAATAAGCCCCTACATACACAACTTAAGAAGAATCTGTGTTTCAGCTTCTGACAGTGGATTCTTACGGTAAGTTCGCACAATGGTACTTACTGTATCCTTAAGTTGTCTTAATATTTTCTCAAAAAGGCGTTGGGAGGAACATTTTACATTCTTAAAGATTCTATTGTTCCTTTCTTTCCAAACAATCCATATTATGAATATTGGTGTTAAAGCCCAGGCAGACCGTAGAAGTTCAAAATCAGAGAAGTTGCTTCTCCAATTGTTTAGGGTATTGATGATGCTTCCTTTGTCCCTGTTTGTCTGCTCGAAGATAGAGGCAAAAGTATCCCACAACCAAGAGGTGAAAATGCAGTTATTAAGAAGGTGCTCCATTATTTCCTCTTGGGCTTCATAGAGCTGACATCTGGAAGGGCCTAGAACACCCCTATTCTAAATGTTATCCCAAGTCATAATTTTCCTGTGATGAACCAACCACATGAAGAGCTTAATCTTCATCCATCCTTGATGTCTCCATAAGTTCTGCCAAACCTTGTTTTGTTCATTGGAATCCACCTCAAGGAGTATGCATTTTGCCTCCTTAAGATTGAAGGTGCCTACATTATTGTCGCCCCATCTAAGTTGATCATGCCCCCCTGTCACTAATATTTTCTTTTTTTCCAACATTGTAAGAAGTGCCTCTACTTTGACTTTCAGTGGGTTGTCTTCCCTGTTATCCAAATTCTTCCAGGTTCTCCATTTTCCTTCACTATTGGTTTGATCGAAAAAATCTTTTACCTTAAATAACCTTTGGGTATCTGTACCTTTCTTGAGGTCCAGCAGGTCCTCTCTTAACAATGTAGGTTCTTGTTGCCATTTATCCTCCCAAAACAAAGCAAGATCACCATCTTTGATCTCCCAGAAGTTGTTTTTTATGCTAATCCTCTATTCCCCCATGCCTTATTCCAGATATGTGAGCCCTTAATGATGCCAGACATCCTTATGAGATCATTATCTTGCCAAGTGCTGGCATATTTTTCTTTCTAGATGCTAGCCCACTGCTCCTTTGGGTATTTTACCCAGCACCACCATAATTTCGCCCCTAAAACTTGACTTAGTGCTTCCGGATCATCCAATCCAAGACCCCCATATTTTTAGGTTTGCAAATCTTCACCCAAGCTACCAAGGCCCATTTATTTCTTTCCTCCACATTCCCCCAAAGAAAGTCTTGAATGGTTCTAAAATGTTGCAAAACTCATTTTGGAGCTGGAAGGGCTGATAGCATGAAGATGGGGATTGATTGGAGAATAGATTTTGTGAGTACCAACCGACCAGCCAAGTTTAAATATCTAAAGGTCCATTTCCTGATTTTATCATGCATCTTATTAATCACCAGCTCCCAAATGCCCTTGTGCAAAGGTTTATCAGTCAGAGGAACTCCCAAATATTTGAAGGGAAGAACATCCTTTTGAAAGCCTAGAATCCTGGAGATATTTTTCTGAATAACAATATTGGTATTAAAGAAAAAAATCTTAGATTTGGAGAGATTAACTTCCATACCTGTAGCCATGGCAAAGTCAGATAGGAGATGTTTATACACTAGAGTTTCTTTGACCGTGGGGATTTCCTGCAGCATAGTATCATCAACAAATTGTTGATGGGTCAAAGCCTGACCATTCTCTGAAAGTTGGAGACCTTTGATATTACCAACTTATTTCACATGCTTGATAGACCAACCCAATCCTACCATCATGAGGATGAAGAGAAAGGGAGAGAGCGGATCACCCTACCTGAGGCCTCTAGGAGTAAAATTCCTGGAAGGAGAACCATTAACCAGAATTGAAAAGCTAGAAGATGTTACTAGGGCCATTACCCATCTTACCTAGTTATGATCAAACCCAAAAGCAATAAGGAACCTCCTTATATAGGTCCAATTCAACTTATCATAAGCTTTGGCTAGGTCCAATCACATAATCATACTAGCCTTCCTATTGCTTATTAAAGAGTGCACCACTCATGTTCTTGAATGATTTTATTAAGAATTTGTCTGCCCTCCACATAACCAGATTGCTCCACAGAAACTAGAGTAAGAAGAAGTGGTTTGAGTCTATTAGCAACAACCTTGGATATTATCTTATAAACCACATTGCAAAAGGCTATGGATCTAAACCTATCTGGAGTCTGAGCATTGTCCTGTTTGGGGATCAGGGAGATGAAGGAAGTGTTGAGCACCTTCAAAATAGTTCTATTCAACCTGGAATCTTCCACTACGTTCAGAATATCTTGTTTAACAATATTCTAGCAAGATTTAAATAAATCCACATTGAAACCATCAGGGCCTAGTGCTTTATCATTCTGCATTTCTTTGATAACCTCACTAACCTCCTCTTCTATCACTGGTCTATTGAGATTGAAATTATCCTCTCTAGTAACCAGTCTAGTAATATGTCTTGTTAAATCCCTGATAAAATGCTCTTTGTCGGGAATGATTTCCTGTGTTATTCCATGAAAGTGCTGAACTAACACATCTTTAATATCCTCATGGGAATTATGAAGACGACCGTCCTCGTCCTTGATCGAAGAGATCCTGTTATGAGATCTGCTTGCTATGATAGATCTGTGGAAAAATCTAGTGTTACGCTCACCTTCTTTCAGCCATTGAACTCTAGATTTTTGTCTCCAAAATGTTTCCTCTTGTTTACATATATCTTCCTAGTCTTGATGGTGTTTGGTGACTAGGTCATTTCTATCTTTATCAAACCCATTCGTGATAAGGGTTTGATTGAGTTCCCTCATTTTATCTTCCACATCTTTTTTGTGTGCAAAAACGTTGCCAAATTCATTCTTGTTCCAATATTTAAGTCTGAGCTTGATATGCTTTAGTATTTTGTGAAGCTGGAACATTCTTGTACCCTGAATATGCAAATCTTCTATCCACCATTTTGTAATGTTGTTGATGAAGCCTGGGTGGGCGAGCCAGATATTCTCAAATCTGAAAGGTATGTTCTTGGGGGTATTAATGCCCTGAACCTCAAGTTGAACAGGCCAATTATCCAAGCCTCCAAAAGGGAGAATTCTCGCTATCATTTCCTTGTTGGTAAGCATAAGGTCTTCTGAGATTATGAATTTGTCTAACTTTGAGGCTACTTGTGACTCTCCTCCTATTTTATTGTTCCAAGTAAAGAGACCATTACTCATTGTCAATATCAACCATCTTCATATTGTCTATAAAAGTTTAAAATGTGGAAGAGTATTTGCTTAAAGTTCTGGTTCCCCCGTTTTTCTCTGAAAGTGATTTGATCATGTTGAAGTCCCCACACAAGATCCATGATACATCTACATGTCTTTCTCTAAGATCCATAAGAGAATCTAGAAACGTGAGTTTGTTATCCATTCTTTGTGGGCCATAAACATTCGTGACGAGATAGGTCTCCCTATCTCCCACTGATTTTATAACCATCGATAAATAATTTCTAGATGCCTCACCATCTATTATGCCAATCTTTTGGGGGTTCCAAAGAGTAAGTATGCCCCCTGCTGTATTATCTGCTTTGACTTCTAGAAACTCAAACCTATTGAGCCATTTGTTATGGATTTATTTTATTTTTTTAATGGAACATTTAGTTTCCTGGATAAATATCATATTCAGAGCTTCTTGTTTCATTCTATTACTAAGAATTATTTGTTTTCTTTTACTACCTAGACCTCAGATATTCCAACATGTAAACTTCATTATTAAAGATTCATAAAGGAGTAGCTGGTTAGATCTTTCATCTTACCTAAATCTATCAATAGCTTTCCACATTCCATCAATAAGTCGTTCTGCTTTTTCCTGCCTCTTTTCTTTCCTGGGTTTTTGGGTGCTAATCGAGGAGTGTTTTTCATACTTTTAAAACCTTTATTGTCCTGCTTTTCATTTTTTCTTTGTCTGTCTAGCCCTTTATCTTGAGTTCTCCATAGGAACAGCTGTTGTACTCTATTGAAATCTTCTTGCAGTAATGAGTTTACCGCACTCATGGTCCCCTATTTCAAGAACCCTTCAAGATCTAGGTGTTCCATGTCAAGAATCTCCTGCAGTTCATGATCCTCCATTTCCATATCACTCTGGATCATTTCTAGGTCCATATCCAATTCTGCTTCACTCAGCATAGTCTCTTTCTGCTTGTAACAATCCTGTGTTTGTACTCTATCTTCATCTTTTTCCGTCTCCACTGGGCTTCCTTCCATAACCTAATCTGCTTTTATTATCCCTTCTTCTTCTTCGAGTACTTGGAACCTGTTTAAATTAGCCTATTGCCCTTTTGTTTTATGTTTCTTTGGCCCTCTATTGCCCCCTTTTCCTCTGTGTACCACTTTTTGAAAGCCTTCAGTATCTTTCATTATGGTCGCTTTACTTCTGTTCTCTATTTTACTGAGAGGGCAGTCTCTAAATAGGTGCCCACGCTCATGGAACCTTCGATATCTGAAAGAAATATGTTCATAGTCTACTGTTTGCACCCATTCTTTATCAAACACTTCCAAGATGACCTCATCCAGTAGAGCCCCAAAAAGGTCCATCTCCACACATATTCGTGCGAAGGAAGGGTACTTTCCCCTTTTGGTGACTCAGAAGCTTTGACAAACCATCCTAGTTTGTTTCCTATGGCAGATAACGATTCTGTTTGCTAGTAATCAAGAGGTAGAGAGTAGAGTCTTACCCAGACCGGGACCGAAGTGAATGTTTCTCACTCAGGGACAAAATTCATCATCCATGGTCGCGTGTAGAGGCTTGCTGCCGCATAGAAGTATCGCCCTCCTTCAAACACCCTGTCTTTATCCTCAATATTTGTGAATACCACAGTGAAGAAACCCTTTGACCCAAGATGTAGATCAATGCTTCCTTTTGGTTTCCAGTTGTATTTAATCCATGTCTGTAAAGCCTTTTCAGTGGGCCATAATCCCATGAATTTACAAATGATAGCATATGTCCGCATGTGGTCCCTATGCACCTGCAGCGCAGGATCATTTAAAACCACTATGGGTGTGACCTTAGCTTTGGGTTTACATGGCCCCCTTTGTTCTTTATTTTTTGCTCCATGTTCCTTGTCTTCTTGCTCAGTTTCTTTATTGCTGTTATTCTCCCTTGCTTGTTTAAATCTTTTTCCTCTTCCATATTCCTTATCCCTTCACCTGAAGAACCTCTGATGCTCTCTATTGGTTTCTTTCCTCAGCAAGCCACTGCATGCCTATAGGAGGGAGTGGAGCTCCCTCTTTTGCGTGCTTCCATGGAAACTCTCGTGAATGCCTGTAAACCCTAGTACTTCCAGGAAACTCTCGCAAACCATATCTTGCATATGATTAATTTGATGCCAACATTTTATTC
>APFE031358400.1:45930-134131 GCA_000404065.3 Pinus taeda
AACTATATAAATAAATAATTAAAAATGGTCAAGAGGTTCATTGAACCTAGAGATTTAGTCTACACTCCAATATGAGGGACATCTGTTAGTATGTCACATTCTCAAAACAATAAAAATAATTTTCACTAATGTCAATCAAAACAAAAAACAAAAATAAATAAACCATATAAATAAATAATTAAAAATGGTTGGGAGACTCGTTCTACAATCCAGTATAAGAGACGTGTAAGTATGTCACCTCATTTTACAGTCTAGTATTTCACTTTTATTCTGCTTGGTCCTTTGATATTTCACTTTCACTCTTCAAGTAATAAATAAAATATTTCCATGTCTATCTTAAGTAATATAATTATATATAACTTTATAGAGATAAAGTAATTAAAAAAATTATATTTCTCTTATTAATATCTCAATATAGAACTTAAATAAATTGTTTGAATATCCATATTAACTACTATTATATGTGTACTAATGTTTACCTTAGTAAAATATTTCAATTGTCGAAAAGAAAAAGTAATTAAAGATAAAATAATGTAGTTATTTGGTAATAAGAGGAAAATGTGTAAGTCATTCAATTTTCAAAATAAAATCTTAAAAATGATAAAATATTCAAAAATACAATATAAACAATGAAAAATTACCACTATAGATCTATCTTAATCACATATTTATCAAGCACTAGAAGGGATTAAATCTTTTGACGTGTATATTTTTTTTGAAATTTGAAATTAGATCCGTGGCTAAAATGGTTCTATACTCGTTCTAGAATCCAGTCTGTGGAAAAAGTGTAAGTATGTCAGTTTGAGAGAAATATGTAAGTATGTCACGTCCTCAAAAAATAATAAAAATAAGTTTTGCTAATATACAAACAGAAAAACAAAAATTAAATAATCATATAAATAAATAATTAAAAATCATGAAAAATTAGTTAGTTAAGAATACCTCTCATGGAAATGGTCATACGTGAATGACTTACTTAACGCAGTTGAATCCCAAAATGATATCTAATATAATGCACTGCGTAAACCCCCTAATACTTAAATTCAAAAAGAGTAAATGGATCTCTACTTGAATGGTTCATGAAGCACAATACTTGCTAAGGTTTTCTAAATGGGGTAGCAAGCTAAGTGGGCTTGATTGTGGGGAAAAATCCACAGTTAAGCGCACTTGAGCCAAAGGCAATCTGGGATGGATGACCTCCCGAGAAGTCCTTATTACCGGGTGCAAGCCCCGGAAGTGATGATTCATGCTATGTAATTCATTTCACTAGTTTCAATCCCACTTCTTCATCGCTGTCGGCGATGCAATGAGTGCTAAGTGAACTATTCAAAAATCATGAGAAATTAGTCAGTTACAACTACCTCTCATGGAAATGGTCATACGTGAATGAATTACTCGTGCAAGCCCCGAAAGTGGGGATTGATGCTATGTGATTCATTTCACTAGTTTCAATCAAATGAGTGCGAGTGCTAAGTGAACTATTTCAAAATCATGAGAAATTAGTTAGTTACAACTACCTCTCATGGAAATGGTCATACGTGAATGAATTACTTGTGCAAGCCCCGGAAGTGATGATTGATACTATGTGATTCATTTCACTAGTTTCAATCCAATGAGTGCTAAGTGAACTATTCAAAAATCATGAGAAATTAGTGAGTTACGACTACGCCTCATGGAAATGGTCTTACGTGAATGACTTACTTGTGCAAGCCCCGGAAGTGATGATTGACGCTATGGGATTCATTTCACTAGTTTCAATCCAATAAGTGCTAAGTGAACTATTCAAAAATCATGAGAAATTAGTTAGTCACGACTACCTCTCATGGAAATGGTCATACGTGAATGACTTACTTGTGCAAGCCGCGAAAGTGATGATTGACGCTATGTGATTCATTTCACTAGTTTCAATCCAATGAGTGCTAAGTGAACTATTCAAAACTCATGAGAAATTAGTCAATTACATCTACCTCTCATGGAAATGGTCATACATGAATGACTTACTTGCGCAAGCCTCGAAAGTGATGATTTACGCTATGTGATTCATTTCACTAGTTTCAATCCAATGAGTGCTAAGTGAACTATTCAAAAATAATGAGAAATTAGTCAGTTACGACTACCTCTCATGGAAATGGTCATACGTGAATGACTTACTTAACGAATTTGAATCCCAAAATGAAATCTAAGTGAACTATTCAAAAATCATGAAAAATTAGTCAGTTATGACTACCTCTCATGGAAATGGTCAAACCTAAATGACTTACTTAACAAAGTTGAATCCCAAAATGATATCTAATACAATGTAGTGTGTAAACCCCTTAATACTTAAATTAAAAATCACCGAGAGGATCATTCTACAATCGAGTATGAGGGTTCAAATGGATCTATACTGGTTCTAGAATCCAGTATGTGCGAAATTTGTAAGTATGTCATTATGAGCCAAATATATAAGTATGTCACACCCTCAAAAAATAATAAAAATAAAATTCGCTAATGTCAACCAAAACTAAAAAAAACAAAAATTAAATAACCATATAAATAAATAATTAAAAATAGAAGAGAGACTCATTCTACAATCAAGTATGAGGGACATGTGTAAGTATGTCACCTCCTCAAAAAATAATAAAAATAATTCTCGCTAATATCAACAAAATAAATAAAAATTGAATAATCATATAAATAAATAATTTAAAATAGAAAAGAGGTTCATTGTACAATTCAGTATGAGGGACATGTTTTAGTATGTAAGATCCTAAAAAATAATAAAAATAATTTTAACTAATGAACTAAAACAAAAACAAAAAACAAAAAAAAAGATCATATAAATAAATAATTAAAAATCACTGAGAGGCTCATTCTACAATTTAGTATGAGGGACTTGTAAGTATTTCATTGTCCTCAAAAAATAATAAAAGCAATTTTCACTAATATCAACAAGAAAAAAATAAATAAAATAATCATATAAATAAACAATTTAAAAGGTACGAGAGACTCATTTCACAATACAGTGTTCCACTTTCATTCTACTTTGTTCTATGATATTTCACTTTCACTCTCTCTATTATGTGTATACTAATTTTTACTTTAGTAAAATATTTCAATGCTTGAAAAGAAAAAGTAATTAAGGATAAAATAATTTAGTTATTTGTTAATAAAAGGAAAATGTGTAACTCATTCAATTTTTAATATAAAATATTACTATTAATAAAATATTCAAAAATACAATATAGACATTGAAAAATTACCATTATAAATCTATCTTAACTAAGATATTTAGCAAGCACTAGAAGGGATTAAATCTCTTGATGTGTACATTTCTTTTAAAGTTTCAAATTTGATCCCTCTCGGCTCTTGATAGATCCGTGGTTAAAATGGATCTACATCGGTTCTCCAATCTAATATAGAACCAAGTAGTGTGGTTTTCCTTGAATAACAGTGACAAGTGCATTCCCAATAACAACTAGAGATGAGTATCCTCACAGCTAATTTGACAATTGAGTTATGATAAGTTTTCCCACCTTGAGAATAAAAATAAAAATAATGGCATAACAAAACGCGAACATGTAGTATGTCCTAACACTGTTTATGTTTGGTTAAGAGCTCGTCTTCCTAGGACATAAGGGAACAAGTTAACTGCCCAAGACCTAGGACATAAGGGAACAAGTTAACTGCCCAAGACCTCGAGACATCCGCCTTACGGGCCGCCAACCTTGACCACCAACAAGTTATTTTCCTGTGATTTTCTTTGAATAATAATGATGAGTTTGTGTGCATTCAAAAATAGCAACCAAAAATAACTATTATCACTTCTCTTTTGACCAGTGTGATAAATTTTATTACATAAAAAAAACAAAAAAAAATCTAAAGCATTATGGGTGGGTTGAAAGGCCAAAAAAGTTGAAATGTTTGCCGCATTTGCTAAGTGACTTGAGTAAGTGACTTGAGTAACTTGAACAAATTAGAAATAGTAAGCTGCCATGAATTGAAGGTTGACTCAGTTGACTCATTTGAGGGTATATGAATGTCTGTGGATACGCGAACTGCCGTTGAAGGAGGGGAGGTCGTCAGAGGAAAAAGTGAGACTTTGAATGATTTTCAGATACTTCCGGGGCTCCAAGTGTTAGATGGTTGAGAGACAGGGATATCAGAGGTAACATTTGCTCAAGGGGTTTGCTGCAACCTCCTACTTTCAATAGAGCTGCAATAATGTTAATTAATTAATATATAGCTATTCGAGGGCGTTATTTGAGTGACACAGTTAATTAATTAATTAACCGAGGGGTCATGGGTGTTCGAGGTACTATTATATCAATGTATTGAGTTGTATCAATGTATTGATAATTAGTATTTTAACAGCAGTAAGTAGTTACTTTTTTCATTGTTTTATTTAACTAATAAATTTAATTAAATTTAAATTTTTTTTTTTAAATAATTATATTTTTAATTATTATTGAAAAATTGATAATATATTAATTTAAATATAAACTATTTTTCAAAAATTTTATTTAAATAATAATTCTAAATTTAACAGGTATTAATATATGAAAATTCAACTTTGATATCTTTTTATTAAAGCTACCATGATTAGATAATTTTCAACATTACAAAACCATGTTTATTGAAAAGTAATTTAAATTTATCTTAATTTTATTGGTTATAATATTAAACATTTAGAGTTTATAATTTTTTTAATATATTTTGGAAAAACAAATATTACAATTATTAAAATTCCAAAAATAAAATCAAAATTTTATTAATTTCTTTATTGCGAAAAAAATTGAATTATAAAATTTCTATTATTATGCTTTCTCCTCTCACACCATACTTTTTTCATTGTTTTTATTAACTTTTTTAAAACAAATTACCAAAAAATATAATGAAAATTATTTTATATTAATTTTTTAACTAAGTTTCTGTTATTTAATATTTTATTTGAGGAATTGATAAATCTTCTAATCTTATAATTAAACATGCAATAAAGTTAAAACCTTAGCTTACACCAAAAAAAAATTAACAAGTATATAAATTTAATTCCCAAATTCATTACAATGAAATTACACTAGGTATTGCCTTCTTATTATGAAGTTCAAAATCCTTTCAAAATCCTCAACACACGTTAAGAATGTCAGACTCATTCTTATTTAAATATCCCCAACTTTTTTCAAAGCTCCATGTAATCAATTGCTTTTTGACACATTATATCCATGTGACTTATTTACACCATAAAATAGACATTAAAAATAGGTTCATGTTTTTAATGCCTATATAAATTAAAAAATCAATTGCAACTCCTTTATCCATTATGTTTGTTTTCAATGTTTAAAGTAATTTAGGAACCTGTTTAGTGAGCTTAAGAATAGTGGAGAACCATCTCATTTTATGTTGGCCATTTTGCTTGAAAAAATTGTTATTTCTGTTGGTCATATCTATGACTAACTATGTGATATATTTAAATATAGGGATAGGATGAGAAATTACTACACAACAAACATGAGAAAGAGGTACAAATTTTGAATATAACTGAAGAGATGATTATTCAATTCCTTATTGTCACTAGAACTAACAGACTACATGATTCAACAACATTGCATTTTTGCATGGACTAGTGTGCATTTCATCCATGAAAAGGAAACTAGATGGATAGGTGGTTTAGGGTATTTGATAAACTCATTAGCAATAACAAGGAGGTTCCATTTTATTTTCTTTGTAAAGCATGGATTGAGTTTAATATGGGTTGACATGTAAATTATTTGACATTGGTAAATCTTAGGGCGTCGGTTTGGATTTCAAGCAATGTTGAAGAGTAACTCATTAAGATCCCATTCCTAAGTGTATCCTTAACACCCTCCACTCCATGTGTCGAAATGTAAATTTTCATGGATATTCCAATGCAACATATCATCACAACATATTTAATAAAATGTTGAAATCTTTATTGCGAATAATATTTTCGTTTAGATCTTAAATTCATTAATCATTGGTTTTCTATTTAAATGTATAGAATAGTTGAAATGCAAAAAAATGCAAAACAGAAAAAAGACACACACCTTCATTAGCAAATGAACACAAGATTTATCATGGGAAACCCATAAGGGGGAAAACCTAGCTAGAAAGTGAGGCCTCTCTACTCTCTTTTCTCTAATATGGAAATACAAAAATATAAAGAAAGAGCTACTAATAGTTCATATAGCTCGATAATGATATAAGGGCAAGATTTGTATTCCTCAACCTTTACATTAGAAAAATTTCGGGGCCTAGAATGGTTCTCAAAATAAAAATGTACAACCAAAATCAACTTTATAAGAACCAATACGATTCAAGATATTGATGTCAACTATGGGGGATAATTCGCCATTTTTGGAGTATATATTATATATATATATATATATATATATATATATATATATATATAATATATATATATATTATATATATATATATATATATATATATATTACTTTTTCAAACTCGTATTTTCAACTTTTCTCCGTAAATTTTTACTCAATTTCGAGCGGAAACACTTATTGGATGTGCAAAAAAATTCCTCATCCAAAGAATATTGCACACTTTCGTTGGACTCTACTACACGAAAATTGAGAATTATATGAAAAATGTGATTACAATCATGTTTTTTCATGTATTTCTCATTTTTCGTGTAGCAAGGTCCATCAAAAGTATGTAACATGGGTACTCCTTGGATGAAGAATTAAATTCCACATCCAACATGTGCTTCCACTAAAAAATCAAGTAAAACCATAGGGAGACAAGTTCAAAAAATGAGTTGAAAAGTAGTTTTTTCTTTTTTCCCTCTAAAATTTGATGATATAATCCAATCTTATTTTATTATTTCATGACTATTATTTTATAATATTTCTTAGGAGTCCCATTTTAGACATCAAATTTTCTTTAATAATTGAAGTTGCAATATTATAATTCTTTTTGAAAGTTCATGCTCGGCGAGCTCCATATGCAAGAGTCGCGTGGTTGACATGACATCTTCTTGTACCATGGTAGTGAACATGTTAGGTCAACTTGTGGGAGGCATAAATTTTGTATATGAGCTTCAATTAATGTGATTTTGGCATTTTTGGAAACATATATGTGTAAAATAATCTCAAAGGGTTTGGGATAAAGTTAAAACACCTTAGACCACGAAAATTTCCATTTGATGCAATTGATCTCATGGAACACATTTTGGTAAAGGCGTATTCTCCAAATATCAAATGGTTATGCTCAACCAAGGGTTACTTCTCTCCTTCCCTGCCTTATTCCCTACCTTCCTCGGTTCTTATGAAAAATTTAAGGGTTCTACAAGTTGAAGGGGAGGTATTAAAAGAATTGTGGGAAGAGGAATTGCAGGTAAATTAGGATTTTTTGAATTAAAGTTAACATTTTTAGAATTAAGGTTTGTTTTTACTAGCTATTGATATTGCAACACATGGTATATTTTCTTAGGGTTTCTTTTGATGAGAAGGATGATTTATGAACATTTTACAACCACCTCTATAGTTGCGAGAGTTTTAGATAGAGGCTCCCCTCTTGGACATTCCAAAGTCTATAGGGGATCTAAATTGCCTGGAACAAAATATAATTTGTTATCTATATGGAGAAGCGGTCAATATCAGAAAATTGATAGAAGAATTATGTCTTCTGCAATCGCTAAAGGTACTAGTGTTGGTAGTATGGTCAAGAATGAAGGCAGTACTAAGGTGCATTGGTAATTTAACCGAACTCCAACACATCGATGATGCATGAGCATCTCTGGGCTCAAAAAATCCTCATCGCAAAAAAAAAAAAAATGATTTCTCGCAACAGTAATTAGGTGTTAATAAAGGATGGTTGAAACTTTATTTTCCTTGTGATATGTAGTTCATTTATAATGGGCCGAAACACCTATTGCAACACCTTTCGAACTCTTATTTGTGTTGGATCATGGTTGTATATCATGGATGTTTCTATTGTTGTGTTCCCATCATTTGACAACATTGTCACATATGCTTAAACACATGCTGAAACTCCACTTCAACACTGTCATCAGGCACATCTAATGTCATCTGGATGTCACATGTGATGAATTCGCGTCAAAATTA
The DNA here is from genome assembly GCA_000404065.3 of Pinus taeda. Classification (NCBI taxonomy): domain Eukaryota; kingdom Viridiplantae; phylum Streptophyta; class Pinopsida; order Pinales; family Pinaceae; genus Pinus; species Pinus taeda. The sequence continues at coordinate 54,018 of APFE031358400.1, forward strand.
CATGCACAAGCGGAAGAAAAAACATCTGAGTGTGAAATCTCATCAACCAAGGCCATGAAGAGGAGGTGAAGCGATTGTGAAGGAAATGGGAGCGGTTTTGGCAATCGAATTGTGGTGGAAATAGATCGTAACTTTCCAAGAGAAGTTGAATTGATTCAATGGATCAAAGGAAGGTTAAATGGGGAAGATTGCAATGGAAGAGTGGTTGGTTAGTAGATCATGGAGGCGAAATTTGGAGTTGGGAAGGCTAGAAAAATGCAAGACGTGCAAGCTGAGATTAAAAGGGCCTTTGCACCTTTCTTAATAATTATATCAGCTTACTTTGTAATCCATGACTCTAATCACAAGTTTGATATTTTAATTGTTCATTGCTGTAACAGAAAGAGTTTGTAATCTGGTTGAATATTTAATAAACAAATATTGAATACTCTGTTTTGTGATATGAATATATTGCCTCTGTTAAAAAACATTTACATTGTTTCCATATGGATTCGTTATGTACTCTGAGGATGTAGTTCAGTGTTGTAACAATTAAAAGTGTTGCAGCCTGTAATGACTTCATCAGGTGGTTTCAAAGCTTGTTTCTCTTTGGGTGTTACGTGTTTTCCTATAGTGGGTTGGAAGAATACCCTAAAACTTTGCTGGTGTAACAACATTTCTAAGTATTGTAGTGCAAGTGTGTATCAACTTCTAGAATGGGTTGTGGATGGTAGTTAGGTTTAAAATTACCAAGATAATTGTGTTGAAAAATGGCAACAATAAATTTCTAAAAATAGAAGTGCTAAAAATAACACTACTAAAAATAGTAGTTTGGGTACCAGTGCTGGATTGGGCAAAAGGGAATGAAAAATGGAAATTCTAAAAATAAAAGTTCTATTTTTAGCAGTTCAGTGTGGATTCCTATTTTAGTCAGTCCTTCAACTAGGAATAGGAAGTAAAATTCGAATTTGATATTAACAGTAGTTTGTAAATTAATTAATTTAAGGAATTAAGAACTTGAAGTCTATGGGAGGACATGCAATAGTTTCTCCTTTGATTGAGGAATTTATCCCTTGATTAAAGGAGATAAGGATGATTTCTATATTGAGTGTGATCAGTTGACTTACTTTAACTTAGTCAAGTCCAGTTAGATTAATTTAACAGTTTTTTAAATTAATGAGAGTTCAGTTAGTTAACGCTTGCATGCATGTAACTACTGTGTTTCAGATAACTAAGTATTCACTCATGGATAATTCATGCATGTCAATTCAGATAGAGACCTAGTTGAGATCAGATGGAGGGACAATGTACTATCAATTGCTAGGATATTCCTTGGTGAATATTCCTTTGATGCAGAAGGAATATTATTCCTGAAGGATTGTGTAGTTGGATGAGAGGTTACAGTGAGTGTGATGTGGCCAATTCACACATGTGATATCATTGGACCCCAATCAAAAGTGCGCAAGGAAATAGGAGCTTGGAGGACTTGTGGAGCCTATATATACAGGCCTAGGTACTCCATGAGTTTCATCATCAGAGTATAGAGAGAGCAGGATAGATTTTGAGCTGATTCTTTTTGTATCTTGGAGAGGATTTACACTTGATTGATAATATAGAGTTGGGGTTTTAGGCTGGTGCTTTCCCTAGGTAAATTATTCTGTGTTATGTGTGATTGCTTCCTTCTTATCAGTTATATGTGTTCTTATTGATGTTGCTCATGTTCGATTAAGCTTCCACTAAATTGTGTGTAGAAGTAGATCAAGTGTTTTGCTTTAGTACATTGCATTACTAGGTGATCTACAAGTGGGAAATTTCTACATGGTATCAGAGCATAGGTGATCAAGGAAGAATAGTATATAAGAAGGGAGAAGTTGAAGTTTGTGGTTTTTGAATATTGAATTGAGTTCTTATCACATCTATTTCACCGATGGCATTCTATGGTTTGAGACTCGAATATGCCCTTGATGGTAGTTCAAATTATATAGCCTGGAAGGATCACATGGATGCAATATTAGAAGATAATGGTCTAAAGGACTTCATTGATCAAGAAGTCCAAAACCCAACTTATGCTACTCAATTGGCGGAATGGAAAAAGTGTATGGCTAGAGCAAGGAGAATCCTCTTGGAGGGAGCTTGAAATCACATTGTCTCGAGCCTCCATGGGAAGGAGATTCTATTTTCGATGTGGAAAAAATTGAAAGATATTTATCAGAATAGCAGTTATCAGAGGAAGCTGGCACTAACGGAAAAACTTCGAAAGACCAAGTGTGAAAATAGTGACACGATCTCTATGTATATGAACAAGCTCACCTCATGCAGGGATGAGCTTGGAAGTGTATGGATCATGACAGCTAATGATGACATGGTGAGTCTTGCACTCCTCAGTCTTCCAAAGAGCTGGCATAGCTACTAGGACTCGGTTAATGGAAGAGAGAAACTGCCAGATTAGGAACGAATTTGGTCGGATTTGATGCAGGAGGAGATAAGAAGAAGCACTAGTTATGGTTCTTCATCCGTGGAGGATGAAGAAAACTATGCCTTAGCGAGTAAGGTGAAGAAGGGGAAGGAGAAGGTTTCTCTTTCCGAATCCAGTTCTTCCCATGGTGGGAAGAAGTTTGGAAAATTGAAAGTGCGATGCTATCGTTGTCATGAGGTGGGCCATTTTGCTACAAATTGTCCACAGAGGAAATCCAAGAAGGGATCCGGGGAAGGATTTGAAGGTGAGGCACTTGCTTCACAGTTTGAGTTGGATTTCGCACTCTTCGCATGCATGGCTTCATCCATGGGGTGAAGTGGTTGGTTTGGAAGTGGTTGGAGCTTCTTTCCACATGACCGGCGACAAGAGTTTGTTCAGTACTTTGGAGGAGAAAGATATCCAGATACGCATAGGGATGGGTAATGGTGAAAAGTATAGTGTCTTAGTTGTAGGCACGGTTATCTTTCAGAGGGAGCATGGAGCTCACCTTACCTTGATCGATGTCAAGTATGTACCAGGACTGAAGAGAAACTTGGTGTCGATTGCAATGCTGGAAGACAAAGGCTATGATGTAATCTTTAGTAAGGGAAAGGTTTTCCTTAAACACATCATCACTAGACAGCTGAAGAAAATTGGTTCACGGGTCAAGAACCTATATTCTCTTGAGGTTCAAGATGCAGGCAAAGCCTTGAGCAACAAGGCAACTGATGAAGACTTGGTGGTTGAGAGGGAGAGTACATTACCTCTCAACATGCAATGCCAGAAGAAGTCTCAGATGATTGTGGAGGAGCCACAATTGGTGCAGCAGCTTCAGGAGGTTGTGGAGCAACCACAACTAGAGAAGCTGAGAGGAGATCGAGTAGAGACATCTACTCATGCAAAAACCTCCAGTAGGGGGAAACATTGAGCCAGGTGGGAAGAGGGATCACATGTAGAGATACCTCCAGGTAGGATGTGGGGCGATGTGGAGTGATCGTCCCAAGGAGGAGCGACACGATCCTTGAGGTACCCAACCTCTTTGATTCGAATTTGCTACAGTAGCCCCGATGAGGAGTAGCAGGACTGAATGATTGCGTAGAGACATATGCGGATGGAGCAGTAGAGAGAGCTACAATGCAGGAATCCAAGATAGCACAAAGCCAGCCGACTGCAGTAATGGCAGAGGCACAAGTGTGTTGCACCAGTGCAGGATGGCACAAAGAGGTGTGCAATGGTGCAAGATGCATGGAGGTGTTGCAGTAGCGTAGAGGTCAGAGAGGGAGCACTTGTCAGTGATAGGTAGAGCTTCAACATCAAAGTATGTTTCTAGCCCAACAGAGAGGTTTGTTGGGAGTTTTTGTTGTTCAGAAAGGTCAGTTGGGAGTTTTTTTTCGTTCCGAGAGTTGTTGAAGAAACCACACTTGGTAGAAGTGTTGGATGCAGAACATTCTGAAGGTACAATATTGGGTTCAAGAGGAAGCCTTTCTTGTTGAGAGGGATTGTCGAAAAATGGCAACAAGAAATTTCTAAAAATAGAAGTGCTAAAAATAACACTGCTAAAAATAGCAATTTGGGTACTAGTGCGAGATTGGGCAACAGGGAATGAAAATGGAAGTGCTAAAAATAGAAGTTCTATTTTTAGCAGTTCAGTGTGGATTCCTATTTTAGTCAGTCCCTGGACTAGAAATAGGAAGTAAAATTCGAATTTGATATTAACAGCAATTTGTAAATTAATTAATTAATTCAGTTTGAGTTAATTAGTTAAGGAATTATGAACTTGAAGTCTATGTGAGGACATGCAATAGTTTCTCCTTTGATTGAGGAATTTAACCCTTGATTAAAGGAGATAAGGATGAGTTCTATATTGAGTGTGATCAGTTGACTTACTTTAACTTAGTCAAGTCCAGTTAGATTAATTTAATAGTTTGTTAAATTAATGAGAGTTCAGTTAGTTAATCCTTGCATGCATGTAACTACTGTATTTTAGATAACTGAGTATTCACTCACAGATAACTCATGCATGTCAGTTTAGACAGAGACCCAGTTGAGATCAGATGGAGGGACAGTGTACTATCAGTTGCTAGGATATTCCTTGGTGAATATTCCTTACATGCAAAAGGAATATTATTCCTTAAGGATTGCGTAGTTGGATCAGAAGTTACAGTGAGTGTGATGTGGCCAATTCACACATGTGATATAATTGGATCCCAATCAAAACTGCGTAAGGAAATAGGAGCTTGGAGGACTTCTGGAGCGTATATATATAGGCCTAGGTAGTCCATGAGCGTCATCATCAGAGTACAAAGAGAGCATGATAGCTTTTGAGCTGATTCTTTTTGTATCTTGGAGAGGATTTCCACTTGATTGATAATACAGAGTTGGGGTTTTAGGCTAGTGCTTTCCTTGGTAAATTATTCTGTGTTATGTGCGATTGATTCCTTCTTATCAGTTATATGTGTTGTTATTGATGTTCCTCATGTTCGATTAAGCTTCCGCTAAATTGTGTGTAGAGGTAGATCAAGTGTTTTGCTTTAATACATTGCATTACCAGATGATCTACAGGTGGGAAATTTCTACAACTTGTGAATATGTCGCTAAGAAGGAGAGGAACAACGGGTGGAGGTGTCAAAAACCTAGATCTAGAAGATCTACACAGAATAATAGAGTAGTTAGAACACAAAGGAGATGGGAATGTTGAGATAGCTTCAAGACCTAAAGATGAAGTTGAAGCTGAATAAAAAGATGAAAATGCAAACATGACATTGTGTTTGATATTGTACTTGAGCAACAAAGGTAGTGCGAAGGTGGAAGTGTTGTGCTACAATGGAAGCCTAAAGGCTGAAAATCTCATATACTAGCTTGGAGAGCTTGAGAGGTATTTTGAATATGAAAATGTTTGAGACCCTAACAGAATTTGTTTTGCAGTCACGAAGATCAAAATGAAATAAAACCCTTTGGTGGGACATGTTGTAGAGAGATAAGAGTGATCTTGGATTGGAAAGAATTAAAATTTGGAAGAATATGGTGAGCAAGTTAAAGAAGAATTTTGTTTTTGGAAATTGTCAACAAACTTATGCAAACAAGTTCAGATTTTCATGCAGAAAGATGTGTCTATGTGTGAGTACATGAAAGAATTCTTCAGATTATCAGTTAGGTCTAGTATTAAAGATCCAGAGTATCAGTGCTTGGTTAGATATGCTAATGGATTGAAGTATTCGATCCAAGCTAATATGAGCACACAATATTTTTGAACTGTGGATGAGGCTTACCAAATTGCCTTGAAGGTTGAGGAAATATTTGAAAGGAAAGCTCAATAGAAGCTTAGAGTAAAAGGTATAAGAGGAAGAGGAAGAGTAAATAATACCAATTAAATGAGAAGGAAGAAGAGGCTTCAAATAGTCAAATCCCTGGAGGAAGTGGAGATGGTAGAGGTCGAGGATTCAGTAGAGGTAGAGGAAAGTTTGTAATCACTTGTTATAGGTGTGGTGTTGAAGGTCATAAAGCATTGGAATGCCTTGACAAATAAGGAAGCAAAAGAGCTGATGTTAGGACAAAAATGGTAGTGAAAAATGAGGCATAAGTGGTTAGATAAAATGTGGTTGTGATTCCATAAGAGAAAGGTGAAAATATGATGTTTCGAAGAGCCTTATTGAGGCTGGAACAAAAGCTTGCAACAGAGCCTGAACAATGGAAGAAGGTTTTCAAAGCCAAGTATAAAGTGTAAGGTAAGTGTTGTAACTTGATCATTGAAAGAGGAAGTACCAAAAATTTAGTTTCCACCGAGGTTAGAAAGATGCTAAATCTAAAATTTGAACCATATCCTAATCCCTACAGGGTTTTGTGGTTGCAAAAGGGTCAACAAGTGATCGTGATAGAGAAATATCCCTTGAATTTTCAGATTGGAGAGTTTAAAGAGAAAGTGATGTGTGACGTTGTAGACATGGATGCATGCGAAATTTTTCTTGGGAGACCTTGGTTATTTGATTGGAAAGTGTCTCATGATGGTAGAGAAAACACTTATAAGTTTGTGCAAAATCAGAAACATTACATATTAACACCCATGTGTGAATAAAATGGGAGCTGCAACAAGTAAGTCAAGGGTTGTAAAAATAACATATTACAATGCTCAACCAAAGAGTTTTTAAAGTTATAGTAACATAATGGGTACCATTTGGCTCTCTTTCCAAGATAATTCCAAAAGGTTGAAATAGGCAGTGACATTCCACTCCTTGAAAGAGTTAAAAGTATGCCAAAAGAGTTTAAAGGAATGCGGGAGAGGAAATACCCAACATATTTCCTCTCTTGTGCAACATTTTGCACCAAATCGATCTGATCCCAGGATAACGCTTTCCAAACAAAGCACCACATAGAATGACTCTAGTAGAGAATGAAGACTTGAATCGGAAAGTTTAGGAATTTCTTGACCATGAATTGATTCGTGAAAGTTTAAGCCCTTGTGCTATACCAACAATCCTGACACCGAAGAAGATATGAGAATGGCGAATGTGTGTTGATTCACACACCATAAACAAGATCACCATCAAGTATAGATTTCCATTTCCAAGAATGGGTGACCTTATTCCATGCTCAAGTGGTGTAGAGTATTTCAGAAAGATTGACTTGAAAAGTGGTTATCATCAGATTCAGATCAGAGTAGGTGATGAGGGAAAATAGTGCTTAAGACAAAGGATGGCTTGTTTGAGTGCCTTGCGTGCCATTTGGGTAAACAAATGCACCTAGCACATTCATGTGGTTGATGAATGAAGTGTTGAATTCATTCTTGGGTAAGTTTGTAGTTGTTTAACTTTGTCAGGCTAGGAGTAACTCAAAATGTAATTGTTGCATTTGCATTAAGATAAAACATAGCTATATACATGGAGAGGGAGACTATTGGGTTTCATTGATCCAGAATTATGCGATAATTAAAAAAAAACATAGATATACACATAAACATAGAGATGCATCAAAAATTAAACTTCATTTAATTAATATGAAAGAACTAAAATATGCTTACATACAGAAATGGAAATAAATTAGGTTGAGCAATGGTAACTTATCTCTGAGAAGGGATGTGGTGGCTACATGCCTATAAACTATGTTTCAATGAGGCTCAAAGGCCTATTTATTATTTAGCAACAATGGAAAACCCTAAGCATCCAAAAACCTAACCCTAGGAGATGAAGCACCAAAACCGTGGGGCTTGTTTGCGTAAATTCGTACATCAACTTACCGATGTCGTAACATTAGCATACGATCTCTGTTTGGCTATCATAATACCTCATTTCAAATATCTCAAATAGGAGGTTGAAAAAATAAGAAGGCCAAGTTGGGACTTTTCCAATCTCTCTGTTTTCCCTTGAAATGTATTTTAGTCCCTCAAAATAGCTCTAGACATTTAAGACCAGAAAAAACTGCCAAAAATAGTAAGTTGTGCTACAATTAAGGAAACTCATTCATCTGTCTATGCAGCTTCATGTTTTTTTGAGTTGTTTCTTCAACACATGCAAATCCTTCTTTGTTCCATCTTCTGCCTTCCCGCGATCTTCATGTCGTGTTGTCACTTCATAGTCAGAGTCTCCAAAGTTGCTTTTATCATCAATGGATTTGCTTGAGCTTGCAACCTTGTTCTGCCTCCATGTTGTCAACAATACTTCTCTTGCATTCGTTGCATTTGGTATGTTTTCTTCAGCTATTGTTCAGGATACTGCTCAATGTGATTCTTCTGCAATCATATCTTGATGTCCTTATCTACGAACAACTTGATGTATTCATGGGTAGGTAATACCATGGACACTTGATCAACTGCATCCCCAAGTGTGCTTTTAATAGTGTCTTTGTCTCTGCTCTCTTAGAAACCATTTTACCTATATTACTGAGAGGCGGATGAACACCTGGGATAACTGGAGACAAGGAAACACTCATGGAAAGCAATCTGTCAGTCAAAAACCAAAATGAACATGAGAATTGACTTGCAACATACCTGAGTGAATGATAATGAAGGTGGCACAATTTTGGCCGGGAGGTCGGGAGACCGATTGCTAAGACTACAGAAGGCACAGTCTGGGATGTTAGGAGACTCATTGACTATTGGAGCTACGTAAATCATTGTCTAGTCTAGCTTCTGACTACTCGGATTGTGCAATGCGTAATTCTAGCTGGGAAGGACTGTTGGCCTAGGGATAGATTTGCGCAATATCTTGGGCCAAGTAGCCACTGTTATCCAGAAATGCACAAAACAATCCTGGGGGCCAGTGTCAGGTAGGAATTCACAAATCTGGAGAGGAAGATGAGCCTTCCTTCTCCAGATTACATAATGCACCTTTGGTGAAGGCAGAGTGTGGGCCAAGGTTGGCTCGATTCGTCGACGGGAAACTGAAAGAAACTAAGACAATAAATGCATGACGACACTAGGTGATAGCAAAAGTGATTGATAGTGCATGCGAAACCAGAATGAAAGATTCATAAAATAGATCAACATGCATGTGGGCGAGGCAGTTTGCCGGTTGGGTAAACGTCCATGCAAAACATAAGTTTCATGCATGCGACAGCAATGAGATAGAAACGAAAACTAAAACAGAGCTAGGACAATATAGTATATATGTAAACACCAACAAGTGTTCAAATAAATCAAGCAAACAATACTCCCACAAGAGAAAACACAAAAAGCAATAGAAATGTAGCACAAGGCATGGGAAGCAGGCTTACCCAAAACAACTGAGCTGAATGTGATGACTACTCTTAGATGTGATGTGGGATGTCAGAGATCGAAGTTTGATGTGAGGAATGAGCTCTTTAACATTTTATTGATGAGTTTTGATAAAATTGAGGTTGTGACACGCATGCCATGAATATAGGGGAAGCGACACTTGGTGGGAGGTTTTGAAATTGCTCCTTGTATTTAACCTCCAACTACTAAACATAAATCCCTAAAACAAGGGATGCCTGTGCATGTTGCCTTGGGAGAAGAAACCCACACGTGCAATTCTTTTTTTCTCAGTCCCGAAGGGAACCGATCAACTCAACTGCACATGAAAGAGACTGCTCAACTATTGGAGAAAAATGCGCATTTCTGGCTGGGAGCTAGGTTGGCTACCCAAGAATTTGTGCAATTTCTGGGCAGAGTAGCTAACTGCTCTCCATATTTGCACAAATTCTAGGTTGAGCAACCATGCTAGGGAAATTTTTGTAAATCCTTCTAGGAGTATTGGCAAGTAGGATTGCGTAATCCTGGAGCCCAGCAAATTTCTAGAGAGGATTGCGCAATTTCTGGAGGGAATGCTGGTTTGCCTCCAGAAATGTGAAATTTCCAAGGGGAAGCTATCAGCCTATAGCTGGACCAAGTCCGGGTGAATAACCTATGAGGGGAATGGATCAAGCTGTGATTGATAGGCTGCCTTTGTGCAAGAAAGACACTAAATCTTGTGAACTTGACGAAGCAAGGTAAGCTGCTATGAAGGTTGGAAGGAAGGCTTCAAAATGAGGCAAAGGAAAAAATTTGGAGGGTGGTTGTAGCCGCTATAACATATTATTAATATGCCTTGAAAAATATGAAGCATAGAAGGTTTTGTAGGAACTCCATGATGGACCAGCTGGTGGACATTTTGGAGGAGATACCACTGTACATAAGATACTGCATGCTAGGTACTATTAGCCAGCCTTGTTGAAAGATACCCATGAATATGTGAGGAAATGAAAAATATTTCAAATTGCTACTAGAAGAAAATGGAAACCTACCTTACCACTGCAACCAGTCAACATTGAACAACCTTCTGAACAATGGGGATTGGATATCACAGGTGAGATTGTTCCTCATTCTTCAAAGAAACATAAGTATATCCTTACAACTACATACTATTTTACTAAGTGGATGGAAGTAGTTCCACTAAAGGTATCCAATTATGATGTTATCATTAAATTCATTTATCAATTCATTATTACTATATTTGGCTTACCAACTGCACTTATGTTTGATAATGCATCTTACTTTTCAGGAAATAATATGACCAAATTTTTTCTTAAGAGGGGTTTTAAACTTAACTACTTTGCTAACTACTGCCCTCAATGAAATGGTGTAGAATAATCAACCAACAAGAACCTCATAAGGATTATTAAAATAACTATTAATCAGAGCTAAAATAATTGACATAAATATTTGAAATTTGCTATATGGGCAGATCGAATAACCCACAAGGCCTCAACAGGCACTTCTCCATTCAATATAGTATATGGGAAAGAAGCTATCATCCCTTCAAATCTATCCCTTCCCTCATTAGCCATAGTCCAATTTATTGAAGAAACACCTTCTTATTCTTTACAACAAAGACAATCTCAAATTCTTAAACTAGAAGAAGAAAGGGAGAAAGCCAAACTTACACATACTCACCATCAACAACTAGTCAATTTTTCCTTTGATGCAAGTTCCATTTGCACAAAATATTTTCAAATTGGAGATCTTGTCCTTAAATGGGACAAGGCGCATGAGGAAAATAGAAAGCATACTAAATTCTAGAAAATGTGGCTTGGACCATTTCAAATTGCTGAATAAGTAGGTCCATCAACATTCATATTGCAAGATTTATCAAGAAAGAGAGAGTCTCTTCCTGTCAATGGGCTTATTTTCAAAAAAATATTTACTTAGAATATTACATTTTCTACTATAACATTATTGCATTTACTTTTTGTGTTTTCTTAGAAAAATAATGTTAAATAGCATCACTTTTGGCTTCGCAAATAAATTATCTTCAAATATTTTTGAGCTTTCGCCTTGAAATTAGGAATACTTAAGGAAATAATCACGACATTTGAAAATTAGCTAAGTATCATAAAACCCTGAAATTTTATTTTGCATTGAAGTTGTAAATTCTTTGAAAACCTCAACTTTATAAAATCATTTTATTCTATTGAGTCAAGAAAGGTTATCTTTAACAAAGTAAAGACTATTTACAACTAAGCATCTCCAACTCTAAAATTTTCATCCAAAACCCTTAAGGAGTCAATTATTCTCCCCATCCATTAACTTTACTATTTTTAGAGTGTAATTAAAAAATATATTAACCTTAAAAGGTAAGGGGTCTCATCACGAGCCTACTTACCATGTTCGAAGGGAAATAATAGGTTGACATTACCAACACTGAATACCAAAACAGGGTAATGGCTTATGATTATCTTAATCTTAAGAGAAGGGGTCTCATCATGAGGCAGCTTGTTCAGTTCAATTACAACAAGTGAATGGCATTGTCACTTTCTAGTCAGCAAAATAGGACAATGGCTTTAAAGCAATAAAAAAATTATTAAAAGAAAAGTAAAAAAACGAAAAAGAAAAATAAAGTATATATATACTTTTGAAATAATCTCTAAAGGCTGCACTCTTATATGGATGGGATTCTGAATCATTGATGGTTTTGTCAAGGCTATGAACGCTTACAAGAAACAGTGACTCTACCTCTGATAAATGAGTATATTAAAAATGCTAAGTTGGAAAAACCCCCTACTTTTTCTTTACAACTATTTAAGGACTAATATAGACAACAAGGATTTTCATCTATAAGAGGATATAAAATGAACTATAATTAAGTGAGTTTTTTTATCTTCAGAGTAATGTTACTTATCTAAATATTTCAAAATTAGTCGTCCTTTCTCCAACTATTTTTACTTAGAAAATTTCTAGAAATCTCACTATTATCAGAGATAATTGGTTCTTCCAGTGAATCGCCAATTGTTGTGTTGTGGAACAAGCCCCCATTTATTTTACATAAATGTCTTAGGATATTATTGTATAAATAAATGGGGACCCTTAAAAAAATTAAAAAACATAGGAATATAGTTTAGTTTAGGGTTTTTGTTAAAAATAAATTTGATTTTTAATAAACAAATCCTCATTAAAGCTTGAATGACTTGAATAAGGTTTACCTTAAATAAAACCAACAATTTATCATGTCAGAAATTTTCAAAGAAACAAAGTTTTATTTACCCTTTCGAAACTGGTGATTGCGATAAAAGATAGCCCCTGGGAACCAAAACTATCTATTCCTTAAAAAGCTGAATTATTGATGAAACTCCTTCACGGTGGAAATTCCCCACTCACAATATTATAACATAAGAGATATATCATAAGACCGAGGAACTATTGCGAAATGTGATAAGCTATTGGACCTGAAAAAACAATAAAACACACTCTTTAAAAGTATCGCGTCCTAATAAATCACAAGAGTATAAACATGCTCCCCTCTTGTATCATTCCCAATTCCCTCGATTGCAATAAAGATATTTCTTAAAGAACGCATCTAAGGAAAATCATATAGCTAAAAAAAAAATCCACTCTTAATAACAAACCCATGGGCCCACTACGCTACCACATCACTTCTCGCAATTTCGCAAATCGCTCAAAAACATTTCGCCCATATCCATTCTCCGCTACTTCTGAAACCTCCGATTGTGATATTGTGATATTGCAACTATCGTAATCACACATCTCTCATACTTAATAAACCGATACAGTGATATCACTATCGCATATTGGTGGAGTACTTGAAGATAAGTTTTATTTACCATTTCAAAAGGTTTTGTGATGCGATATATAACTGAATAATAAATAACCATACAAAGCCATGATCTCAGTTATTAAAGGATTCTAATGGTGTTTATGATTTCAAAGCCCAAGGAGATTTTATGGCTTGTTAGGATTGATTCGCATTTAAACTTCCCTTTCTGTCATTTCAAAGGCTTATGCGTTTGTATTGTTCCATGTTTAACTCCTACTGCTCTTCATTCCTTTGTATTCTCAATTTATAGGTTTCGCCCAAGAAAAAATTACGTAATAGGATGACTAAGTCAAAGAAAGGAAAGAAACCCAGCGAAGCCACTCAATATTATACATTTGATGTAACAGAAATGCCCCCACTATTCTCAGACACGACATGCTCTATCGACAATGGTACTTCCTCATTGGAAACCATGTACCAATTGCTGGAGATCGAGGGTCCAAGGATAATTCAAGGTAAAGCAACAACAAACGCTACTACCTCTTCTGAAGCTTCCCGCTTTGAAGCTGCAAGTTCTTTCCTCCACATAGTTGTAGCTAGACCCAATATTTTACCTTACATCGATATGGTAAAATGGATAATGGACAATATTAACATTGCCAACCAGGCATTCCATACTTCAAGGCAAATGGTTATTGGGTCCTCCACAGTAGAAGACTTGAAGAGAATGTATCATATACCTAACCCATAGAAGGTGTATGCTAAAGACTTCCTCAAGCATTTTGCAGCCAAGAATGAGGAACCATCATACCCAATTAAGCAATGGAAGTCCAATTCAAACGAGCACAAATATGAGAAATCGAGTATGTATTCTATATCATCTCTCATTGCTCCCTACTCTTATATCATAACTATGATGTGTAGATTTTTTGGATATGTTGATGCCACCAAGTTCTCTATTGAGTGGGTTCCCCTAATTGATGTAGCAGTAAATTATTTTATAATGGATTGGGGCACAAACCTGTCTAACAACCTTTCCTTACAAATTCGGGAATATATACAACGCCGATATGTCACCTCTAGAATAGTCCCACCATTTTATATGAGTGCCTACATTATGGATGCTGTCTGTTTCACTACCAGTTACCCAGCTATGGAATTTACATGGACTATTCAAGATCCTACCCCATTTCTATATATCACAAAATCCCATGGGAATCCAACTTCCAAACCCATTTCTACAAAATTTTCCATTGAGATATGCTACCCATCCACCAAGCTGTTTTTGACAAGAGGGCCCCAAGGTTATCTGATAAGGCCAAGATTGATTTGATATGAATAGGTAGGTGGATTGGGGAAGAATTGTTTACTTATGTCCGAGTGTTTGGAAGCATACCACCTCCCCATGTTCTCCGATGGTATGTACCATATAAACAGCTTGCTAGAAACATTTCTTACCAATCTGTAGGGGATGGGATAAACAAAACCCTAAAATAATCTCAAAAGTCTCTTTGGCCTTCCTTTCCCCTCTAATGTGGTGTTTATGCATTACATGATTTCAAGCATGCTGCGCTTGAAGTCAATCACATTACATGTTTAAAACTTCCACCATTCCTGGCACACTATTTGACCCTAATAAGGTTGCACAAAACTTCACTACTTCAGTAAAAATAAGATATTTCACCCACGACGATGATGATTTTGACGACTTGTTAGAGTCAGCTAAGTTGTTTTCCTACTCTGAGATTGGACCCATAAGAGTTAACCCAATTCCACCAGTACGGGAGGAAAAGGTTACAAAAGGTCCCTTTAGATCTGTTAGAAATCCCTCAACCAAATGTTCAAAAGGAATAGAGCTCAAACCAAAACTTAGAAAAGGGATCGGAACATAATTCTAAGCATAATTCAGAGGAGAAATCAAAACAAGATTCCGAAAAAACGTCAGAGTAGAAATCAACACAATGATCAGAGCATAACTTAGAGAACAAGTCACAGAAGAGATGAGAGAACAACCCAGAGAAGAGTCTAGAAAAGGACACTGAGAAGGAATCTGAAAAGGTATCAAAGGAGAAAGAATTTGAATATATTTCCCCTAAAGTGCATACAAATGAATCCCCACTAAAAAATCAACTGGATGAGGAATGGAAACAGTTTGACCAACAACTAAGAGGACAACAAGGGGAAAAATATGTTGAAATGCAAACAACATTCAACACACCCCAAAACACTAGAAAAATCTCGCTCACTGGAAGGGCTACTGACAAAGCTGCTACCACAGAAGAAGTTGAGATCATCCTAGCCTTCCCTTCAACCAAAATCATTCTCACATTGGATAAAATCCCCCCTCTTAATGTTTTTTACAGTTCCAAGCATCGGGATGTAGTAAAAAGGAAAAGGAAAAGGAGGAAAATAGAATCATTGTCAGCAATAATTCCTAATAATGAACCCATGGATGTAGTATGGAAGGACACCCCCATGGATCCTTCAGAAAATTTGATAAAACTATCATAGTTTGTAGGTGCTTATGCATTTGTTACTATTGGCAAAGTAGTGGAAGTCAAATAATTGGTAAGAAAGAAGGAAGGAAGAAT
Organism: Pinus taeda; assembly: GCA_000404065.3. Classification (NCBI taxonomy): domain Eukaryota; kingdom Viridiplantae; phylum Streptophyta; class Pinopsida; order Pinales; family Pinaceae; genus Pinus; species Pinus taeda. Next base: position 69,524 of record APFE031358400.1, read on the forward strand.
ACAATAGCTATAGCAAAAGTTGGGAGAAGAGAGACAGAGTGTTGACTATCAAGTGAAGACATAAATGGCCCAATTGTAACAAAGATTTGACCAATTGAAGCTTCAGTATCAAGCATAAACAAGTGCCAAAGATATTCAAATACAAATATTTCATTTCTCTATGGATCAATTGAAAGATAATCCTAAGGTTGAGGATTTTATAAAAGAAGCATTAGAACTCAATTCTCTATTATCTATGTAACAAGTGACATTCTGTCAGAAGCTATCAATCATCAACCCAATGTGCAAGAAAAGTGATTCACCAATGAATCAACCATCCGATCCAATGATCACTTTCAATGAGATTGATGATAAGATATCAGGATACATAACATGGCACGATACTCTAGAGGGCAGAGAAACATATCTTCCCAGGATGGAGGAATCTCATAAAGACATCCTCTTTACCGATTTGGTTATTCAACTAAAGCAGGTAGAAAAAGTAGTTGTAAGAGCCACTGATGTTGCAAATAATATCATTGAAACCATTAATGATAATTTTCATAATTCTAATTTGCTACAGGAATTCCCACCTTCGAGTCTCCCTGATATCAGAACCTTAGAAACACACTGACACGAAAGTTCCAGAGCAAGAGAAGAGGCAATTAAACAACTAAAAAAACTTAACCGGGAAGTATATTGGAGACATCTGGTGAAGCTACACAGTCAGTGGCTAATGCTACACTGCCTCGCTGACTCATCCATGCACATGCTTCCTACTGTCTCAGATGTAATGTATACAAAGCATTTGCGCATTAGGACAGGTCAACTTTCTGAAGTCAAGCCGATGATGGATATATACAAGCTCAAGCAGCAAATGAAGGAATAGACACCATTACAACCTTGAGCTTGTCATTTCAATAATTTCTATTTTATGTAATTTTGTCACTTATTTTAAGGAGAGTTGTTTAAACCTCCTCATAAATTTCAGGTAATATCTATTTTCATCCTTTTTTTTTATTATATAAACCCTTTCATGTCTTTGAAGAAAGGGTCCCCGATTTTATAAAGAAACACTTTAAAAGATTTCTCTTCTGTACTTTTAAAGTTTATCCTAGTTGAATGACTCGATTAGAGTCCTGAACTTTTGTGAAGAAGGCTTTTGGAAGCTTGCACTTTTGGAAATTATCTTAATGAAAAAGACTGGACTAGAGCTATTTATTTCATGAGAAAGGTTATATGCGTCGGGAACTTATATCATTGTGCAATTTTTTTTTTATGAATTGATAGCCATTTCTCTTTATATTATTTATCTTATGTATCTCTTTTCATGCAGTTTTGTATTCATTCACTTCTGAACATGCCTGGATTGTTATCTTTAATACATTTATTGATATGAAAATCACTCGCAAGTGACCTCAGTTAATTAATTAATGAATGAATGTATTACAGACTCATGTGCTGGTGTGTGTCTATGTCATTTTAGGCAACGTATCGATCAGATTGCAAAATACACAAACACTTGGAAAATGGAAAACAGTAAGAGAAACAGAGTAAGCAATTTCAAGAACACAACAATTAATAAGAAGTTCACCCTATCCTCCAGGGCTATCTTTCTGGTCCAGCTTTCAGTGGTGGCCTTCTTTTATTGTGTCTTTAAAGTAGAGATTTACAATGAGGAGCTCAATTTGAGTCTCCTGAAACAAAATTGCTTGGTGGAGTGGTTCTTGGATTCCCCAAGCCACTAGAGTGCACAAAATCTTTTCCTATCCAAGTCTTGACCTCTCTGGTATTTAATAGGAGGAGTCCAATGTGGTATTCAATTCCCGATAGTCCCTCTCAGGGATTGTTTGAACCTCTCAAGCTTTCTGTCTGCTCGATGCTGCCTTAGGTCAGCTCGACACTCTGTCTTTCTGCTTCTTGCTTCACTATCTTTTCTTCGCCCTCGCTCTCGCTCTCTCTGTCTTCGTTCACTTCTTCCTCTATGTCTATTCATGGCTTAAAGCCAATTTGTCCCTGACTATTCACTTCCTCTTCCACCCCCGTCAGATCGCCTATTGCTGCTCGCTTGGAGTTCCCTATCTCTACGTCGTCGTCAACGACTCATAGGGAGTGGCCACTTGTCCTCTTACGAACTGCGCCAGCTCTTCCTCGTCTGTTCAATTTTCTAGTTACACTCTGGAATGACTCATCCACCATCTTAGCGGTCAAATCAGACTTCAAACTCTTTATGTTCCACGACTTAATCCCTTGTCAAATCCGGTTTCACCATTGGGCGCAATCTCCACGGTCAAATCTAGAGCCCCCAGATCCTACGACATTCATTAATTTCACGCGGTTGACTTGCTCGACCATTAGCATGAGATGAGCGGAGGTTTCCTCTCTCATCTGCCTGACATGCGTCGTGCATTGAATGGTGTTGCTCTTTTCTCTCCAAGTCCGCTTACCGCCCAAGGATGCCCCTGATATACTGCCAGTTTTGGAGCGCGAGTCCCGCTTTTTGCCTTAGCGCTTTCCCCATGGGTTTCCAGCTTCCATGCGATTGAGCGCTTCGGGGCTTTCCTTCTCAAGGGGTTTTTTCCAGTGACACTTGATTAGCGCTTAGCGCTAATCGTGCATTAGAAATGCCCTCTATTTCCAGATCTAGGCTTCCCAATGGCCAGTTTTGCCTCCTGTGCGGTCACCATGGGCCTCGGTCAGCGTGCTTTGACCGAGGTCCTTGTCATTCCTCACTTGCTGCAACTGCCACCATCCAGAGGTCTTCCTGATCACTTTGTGTTCATAAATTCAAAGTTTTTGTCTTGATTTGATACAATCATGGTACTATGATAATCTTCATAGATCCAAATCAGATCATGGCCTTCCCACTGAAAACTCTTTTGGACCACCAAAAGTTGGTTTTCAAGCATTAGCTAAGTGAGTGTACAATTGTCTCACTTGTCCAATCTCTATCCACTTTGCATTGCTCGACTTTGAACCCTTAGCCCAATTCTAAGGTACTCAATGTCTCCCGTGTGCATCGTCCTCACCTTCCTATCCAAAACTGTGTCTTCCTATAATTCATTAAGATATTCAGGTCGCAAGTCATCAATAGAAGGCAATTGACTCTGCTCTTTAGGATCCTCAATTAGTGAGGTTTCAAAAAATCTCAAGAAATATTCATTTACGACTGAGTAGATGTGCATGTAAGCTGGTAGATCAAGGCGAAAATAATTCTCACCAATCTTTTCAAGTATCCTAAAGGGTCCATACCTGATAGGCTTTAGCTTTTTACCTTCACCTTGCATCCTGTCCTTGCTGATATAAAGCCAAACCTGGTCACCAAATTGGAAACTATGCTCCATATGATGCTTGTCATGCCTTGCCTTATATTTGGCTTGGCTCTTTTCTAGTTGTTCCTATACTGCCTGGTGGATCTCCTAGATTGGCTCAATCAACCTAGTTTCCCTGTCCACATCATTGTGTCCCTCAACTATGGTATCTTTACCAAAGACAAAATCCAAAGGAGACCTTGGTGTGAAACCAAAACAGGTCTCAAAAGAAGATCTTTGTGTAGAAGAATGTTTTGCTATGTTGTAAGCATGCTGCACATAACATAAATGTTCATCCCAAAGCTTAGGATGTTTGCTGCAATATCCTCTGAGCAACTGGATCACTGTCGTGTTGACTACTTCTGTCTGGCCATCAATTTGTGGATTAAAAGCTCTGCTTTTCTTCAGTTTGGTGTCCATTAGTTCCCAGAGACTTGACCAAAACTTCCCCACAAATTGGGTGTCTCGACAGATACAATCCAAGTGGGTAATCCAAAATGAACCCATACATGTTCAAAGAACAGTTTTGCAGTTTGCTTAGCTGTAATCTGTTTATTACAAGGTATCAAAATACACATTTTGCTGAACCTATCCATAACAACATATAGATAATCATGACCTTTCCTGGATTTAGGCAGTCCTCCAACAAAATCCATGGAAACACTTTTCCAAGGGTGAGAAGGAACTGATAATGGAGTGTACAAGCCTAGTTTTCTATTGTTGGGCTTGCTCTTAGCACACATAGTACACCCTCTTACATATCTAGAAACTGTCTCGTTAGTTTTTGGACAATAAAAAAATCTTTGCAGTTGTGCAACTGTTTTACTTACCCCAAAGTGACTTGATATTAGAGAAGTGTGTGCTTCTCGAATTATAATTACTCTCTCAGTTTATGGAATTCATAACTTCCCATAGTGGTATAAGAGTCAGTCCTTTACATGATAATCCAATTCTTCTACTCATTTTCCTTGACTTAAAGTTGCATATACATCTTTAAAGTCTATATCTTGAGCATATTGTTCAATGTAGCTTCCATGTAGCAGAGAATTATGCTTAAGTATAGTAGATGCATTTATAATAGGTCTAGATAACATATCTGCAACTTTATTATGTATGCCCCTTTCATATCTGATGGCTAAATGAAATTGTTGTATAAAACCCATCCATCTACAGTGTCTTGATTGTTGCAACTTAGTTTGGGAGTGTAGATATTGAAGTGGTTGATGATCAATATGTATTACTGTCTCTTTTCCAATTAAGTAATGTTTCCACTTTTTCATACTCTAAACTAATGCATACAATTCTTTTTCATACATAGGATAGTTAACCACTGCAGAATTAAATGTCTTAGAATGATAACATATGGGTTTACCATGCTGTGTGAACACTGCTCCCATGGCATAGTCACCGACATCTGTTTGGATCTCAAATGGTATTTGAATATCAGGCAGTGCTAGTAGAGGTGTTGTACTAATCTTTTCTTTCAAGGTGTCAAAGGCTTTCTGATGTTTTCCTCCCCACTGAAACACCTTGTTCAATCCTGTTAAAGCATGTAAGGGAGCTACAATTGAAGAAAAGTTAGAAATGAACTTTTTCCAATATTGTGTTGCTCCTAAGAAGCTTCTAACTTCTGTAGCACATTTGGGTTTAGGCCAGTTTACAATGACTGCCACCTTAGAGGGATCTATCTTCAATTCACCACCCCCTACTATATGACCCAAATAATTTAGAGATGTTTTTCCAAATTCACGTTTTGAGAGTTTAACATGAAGTTTTTCTCTTTTCAAAACATCTATTTTCTACTTAACATGCTTTAAGTGTTCTTCCCATGTTTTACTAAAAATCATTATGTCATCTAGATACACAATAAGAAAATCATCAAGAAAAGATCTGAGTACATAATTTATTAATCTCATGAAAGTAGCAGGAGTATTAGTTAAGCCAAAAGACATAACGAGCCACTCATACAATCCATGCTTTGTTTTGAAAGTATTCTTTCATGCATCTTGTTCTGCAACTTTGACCTGATGGTATCCACTGTGCAAGTCTAGCTTGGAGAAATAAACAACTTCTTTCAATTGATCTAAAAGATCATCTATGCGAGGAAGGGGATAACGATTTTTTATTGTTATCTTATTCAGTACTTGGTAATCAATGCACATTCTCCATTAGCCATCTTTCTTTCTCGCCAAAGCAATTGGTGACCCACATGGTGATGTGCTAGGTCTGATGAACCCTTTCTCGAGCAACTCCTGAACCTACTTCTTGATTTCAACATTCTCTAAAGCGGACAACCTGTACATTCCAATGTTAGGCAATGGAGCATCTTGCTGCAAAATAGTATCATGAACTATTTCCTTTTTGGGTGGCAGACCTTTAGGTTCTTGAAACAAGATATCATACTCTGAAACAACCTTTTCTAAATCAACTTGCTATTTATCATTACAGCCCTCAAATACATTGGTTTTATCATGTTTCTTTTCCTTTACAACCATCAGTAAGAATTATTTGCATGAATTTATCATTCTTTTTGTCTGCCCTGAGTTTACGAGAGTATAATTATTCTTGAGCTTATTAGCTCTTACAAAGTATTTGATTCCATCTTTAACAAGTAGATACTTGTTCTCTGCTCTATAGAAAATATTGTTTCTGTCATACAAGTAACGACTTCCTAAAACAATTCCACATATATACAAAGGAATTATGCCTAACTCAACCTCATCTACAAATGCTGACCCAAAAGAAAACTTGAGTTTGCACTGTCTAGTCACTTGTAGTTGTGCTTTATCATTCAACCATCCTAATGGGTATGGTTTCTTGTGAGGTGTAGTTGCTAATCCCAAATTCTTTACAATTGCTTCAGAAATTAAATTTACTTGTGAGCCACTATCAAACAAAGTATCAATCTTTTGATGTTTGGAAATAACTGGGATATGGAAAAGCTCATGTATTTTTCTCTCATTTTCTTCATCAAGAATAGATTGTGCATAATTACTAGTAGATGCTTTAGAATTCTTACCTTTTATACTTGTGGCTACAATGGTTGTTTCATCTCCCGAGTCTGACCCCAAATCTTTCTAAATAGCTACAACAGTCTTCTTTTTCTTGCCCTCGAACTTCTTAGGTCTCAGCTCCAGATGCAAAATCCAACAGTGCTCATCATCATGCCCATCCTTTTTACAATGAGCGCATGAAGCTTTGCTCTTCTGTGCAGTGTTAGCCTTCCTTGCTTTCCACTTCTACTTCCTTTTCTCCTTGCTCTTGCTTGCAGTGGATTGGGATGGTATGTTATGAAACCAACTCAAGAAAAGATAGAAAAGATAGATCAATGCCTTAGAATTTAGCCTCTTCGAGGGGGAAACCTCCTTTACATTACATAAATGAACAATTCTTGGATGATACAAATGAAAAGACCTCCTTTCTATATATAGGAGTCTAAGGGGTCATTACATAACCAGAGCCGACATAACAATAATAATGTAAGGGCACAATAATAATAATAGTGGGCTTCTATGGGGCACAATAGTAACAATATGGGCACTACATGGGTACATCAATATAATAAGTGGTCTGTACTAATAACAATAAGGGGTGACACTAGTAGTATAGGGGCCTAACAGCAAGTTATAATCTTTATGATCATGATAAGTCGGTTCATCATGAGACCTCTTATTCTTTAAGCTTATACTGTATCATTGGATTACTCCTTGAAACTTGTAATTCCCTAGGTGGGAAGGAAGTCATTGGTTCCTTAAGAATAACTGTGGATGACAATTATAGAGTTTTTGGAAACAACTTTTCTACAGAGAACCTTCGTTTTGTTATTGATGCTTTTCATTGAGTGATATAAAACAATTTCTCAGTAAAAGGTTGTTTTTCATCAAAATTCGTAAGGCTGAAACTAGTAGCATTTTTAGGCTTGTGGCATTTGACTGTATCTTTCAATTAATAATGGTTGATTTTCCAAATTAATACTATTTATACAAGGGAAAAACAAAATCTAAAAGAAACACTAATATTTTTTGTGAATTTCCGAAGTTAACCATTTACAACCTATTTTATTATCAAAATAAAGCTATAAACAATAATTTACAAAAATAGAAGAGGTCATCTTCTATGGAAAGTATTTTTTAAGGATCTACCCATTAATAGGTAAAGATTCTCTTTTCCCTGCTAAATCTTGCAACATGAAAGTGGATGGATCTATGATTTCAACAATTTGGAATGGGTCAAGCCACATTTGTTGGAATTTAGAATGTTTTCCTTTTTCCTCATGAGCCTTATCCCATTTCAAAATGAAATCTCCAATTTGAAAATCCTTCTTAGATACCGTGCTTGAATCAAAGGAAGCCTTTACCAATGCTTGATGATGAGAGTGTGTGATTTTAGCCTATTCTTGTTGCTCTTCCAACTTAAGGATCTATAATTGTCTTAGTTGTAAAGATGAAGTTGGTGTTTCATCAATAAATAGGAATTGCTAGATGAGTTGGGAGAACTACTTCTTTCCCATAAACTAAATTAAAGGGAGAAGTGCTAATGGAAGCCTTTTGGGTTATTCAGTCTGCCCATCGAGAATATATCAAATATTTCTGCTAATTTTTATGATTCTGATCAATGGTTCACTTAATGATTGTAATTAAGTTTTTATTTGTTGATTCGGCCAACTTGATCACTTGCAGGTAATAATTGGTAGAATACTTAAGCTTAAAACATCTTTTAAGTGAAAATTCAGTCATAGCATTGACAGAAAAATATGATGCATTATCAAACATTAAAGCAGAGGGTAAACCAAACTTCGTTATTATGAACTGATCTATGAAATCAATGATATGTTCAACATTGGTTGTCTTGAGCGGAACTGCTTCTACCCATTTAGTAAAATAATATGTATCTGTAAGGATATACCTATGTTGTTTAGAAGAGTGAGAAATGATCTCACCTATTGTGTCCAATCCCCATTGATCAAAAGGTTGATCGATATTGACTGGTTGCAAAGGCAATGATGGCTTCTTTTGTTCCCCCACAACAGTTTGACAAATTTGACATTTCCTTTCATAGCTATGCGGATCTTTAAATAGAGTAGGCCAATAATATCCTGCACACAAAATTTTATATGTTGTAGAATCTCCCACATAATTTCCTCCTGTTGGTCCATCATGGAGTTCCTGTAACACCTTTTCAGCTTCAGATTTCTCAAGACATTGAAGGAGAACATAATCAAAGTTTTATCCTAAAAAGTACGTCATTTATGAGTTGATATTGCTTAGCCTTCAATCTTAGGACTCTTTTCTTCATATAATTCATATTTGAAGGAGCATATCCGTTCTTTAGATAAAATATGATATCAGCATATCTTGATTCAATATCATTTAGGCTTACCTCATACAGTTGTACCTCTTAATTTGGAGATGATATTTCAGAAATAAGTAATGCTTTAGCCAACATCCTAGAAAAGCCTTGACCTTTTACAATATTTGCTAGCCTGATTTCAGCATCATATTCTTGTAAGGAAATGATCCAATTTTCTCTCTTTTCACCCACATCTTTCTGTACTAAGAGATTTCTTACCGCTGGAAATGACACTATGATCTTTGTATGGGTTATAAGAAGAAAAGGTCTAAAATATTTGATCACTTTGAGAACAACATATTTGAACTAAAGAAGGAAATTGGGGCTTCCACCTTGTCTTGATTGGCCTGAGTGAGTATCACAACATATGACTTATCAGAGGAAAATGTATACAAAATAAAAGGATTAGAAAAAATTGGAGTCACTAAGGATGGGGCATTAATAATTGCTTCCTTAATCAGATTGAATGTTTCATATTCCTCTTGGTGCCATTTGAAAAATGAATTCCTTTTTATCATTACTTGTAATGGTGCTACAATCCTTGAGAAGTCTAGAAAAAATCTTTAAAAAAAATTAATCTAGCCAAGGAAGGTTTGAATGGCTTTCTTATTATGTGGCACGGATGTTTCAGAAATTTCCTTAATTCTAGTGGGATCAATATGAATTTCATATTTTGACACTATAAATCCAAGAAGTTTTCCTTCACTTAATGCAAGAAAGGACTTTTCTGGTTTATGTGAAATCCCATACCTTTGGCGACGTTGGAAGATCTACTTTAATTCTCTAAGGTGATTACCATGTTTTTTAGAATATATTGTTATGTCATCCAAGTAAATCACCACTAGTTTGTTTACTAATCCCTTGAATGTAATATCCATGGCCCTTTGAAATGTGGTGCCAGTGTTGATCAGACCAAAAGGCATATTTTGATATGCATAAGTACCCCATTTGGTTCTAAACGTGGTTTTTAGTTGATTGTCAGGATGGACCAAAACCTGGTTGCAGTCAGAGAAACCATCTAAAAAGGACATTAATTCTGATCCTGCAACTACTTGCAATATTTGTTCCATAGGTGGCAGGGGAAAATTATCCTTTTGATAAGCTTTGTTAAGATTCCAAAATTCAATGCAAATCCTAATATCTCCGTTTTTCTTTCTGACTAGGACCAAATTGGAAACCCATCTAGAATGTCAAATGGGAAAAATAATTTTGGCTTTCAATAATTTATTAAGCTCTGACTTATTCTAACTTTCCAAATTAGGATGGATCTTCCTCAGCTTTTGGTAGACAAGCTTTTCATTAGCTATCATTGGGATAGTATGTTGAATGATTTAAGTGTCGTAAGTCTCAAGATCATCATAGTTCGAGGCAAAGACAGTTTTGTATTGTCTAAGAAGCCGAACATAGGCTAATTTTTCTTTTGGGGCTAGGCCAATACCTAAGTTGATATTTTGTGGCTTGGTATTCGTTCCCAAATTTACTAATTCATAGTTTAGAGTTGAACTCTGAAGTTTTGAATTCGTAGATCTCTTAAATCGTTCTTTCAAATCATATAGGTCTTCCGACTTGATGACAGATTTTGGTATAGCATTATTAGTGGTTTTTTGTTGTAATTGCTTGTCATGTTGGTCCTCATCAATTATCTGATTAGTGTAATATCCTTCCATTGTCAGGAAACTTACAATATCAGGATCATCGTTGAAAATTCTCCAGTTTGTAACATTATCAGGGATGGAGAGCCTAAAGATTAATTCAATTGAGAATCTGTCTAGGTTATAGTCTTCTGAGGGAGTGAGCTTGGAAGCTACATTAGTCAGGAGGACAACACTAGCATTTTGGAGTCTGGGAATAGGTGAAATATTAAATGATATAAAATGTTCAGTCAAATCTTACACTAAAAATTGATAATGCTTCAAATGACATGATAGACATTGTATAGTATTTCATACTTGTTTAATAATAATATTAGAGTCTCCAAAGACTTGTAGATACTTGATATCTAATATGATTTCCTTGTATAGTGCTTGGACTAGAGCTTCATATTATGTAGTGTTGTTTATGCAATCAAACTCAAGTCTACAGGTTAACATAGTTTTGTTTCCCTCTGGACTAACTAATACACATCCTGCTCCCTCTCCATCATTAGACTTAGAACCATCAAAAGATAATTTCCAAAATAAAGATTTATTGACAGGACTATCTATAAAATTAACACATTTAGAACTATCTATTTGAGAAATATTTTCTACTTGAGACAAAAAATAATGTTCTAGGTAAGGAAAAGTATGAGCATTAAAATTTCCTAAGAAAGGGTCAAGAGAATAGTTGCCAATTATATTATTGCTATATGCTACAGGTTCATTTTTTTCTTCCAATTCCATCACTATGTATTTTTTGGTGTCTTTCTCGTTTAACCTTTATCTGATTCTATTTACTACTGTAAGGGAGACACATATGTGACCAGTTGGTCGCAAAGTATCCATGAAGATTTTTAGAACAATCCCTACTAAGAATTAAGCCATAAAATTCAGGAATGTCTGCAACTAGAATATTAATAACTTGACATACATTTGGATTAGATGACAACCTTATGGTAACTTGATTTAGTTCATCGATTACTTCAACCTGTGATCGGTCCGGCTGAACTATGCGTACTACATATTTTTAAGGTTGGACATTTAACTTTGCGCATATTGGTTTAGGTAAGATATTAGGTGAAGCTCATAAATCTACCAAACAATTATGCAATTTTTTATTGAAAATTTTGCAAGTAAGAAGGAATGGGGGAGTATGGGACCTTGACCTACCTCCGATTAAGGCAATATCATTAGGATCAAATTTATTTGCCATATTAGTTGGAGGTCTTCCCATTTCATGAGAAGCTTGCGAGATTACAGCAGTAGGAAGAGGCTCAACATAAATTGTATGTAACTATTTCAAAAGTATCTTTTGTTGATGTTTCAATTTGCTCAAATCATGAAAAGTAATGTTAGCCCTATTCTTCCTCATATCTTCAACGATATTATACTTTATCTCATCAGAAACAATCAATGTTTTAGATGGAGTTGAGGGATTGAATTTGACTAGGCTTGTTTGAGTCGCTTTTGGTGACGATTTCTTCCCTGCAACTTTATCTTTAGATATCAAGCTTGTGTTCTTCTGTTTAGAACTAGGCTGTGGAGGATCGAGCTGATCTCTACTTCTAGTAGTAACTGGTGATGACTCTTGATCCTCTTCATCTGGAAGGATGAAGTCCCACATTCCTTGTACTTCTACAACTTCATCTTCATCAGTAGGTTCTTTTCTTGAAACTTCCTCTTCTTCTCCTTCAGATTCTGCATTTTTTATAGCATTGGGAGGCTTTGAATCAGTTGAGGGATTTTTTCTATAAGGCTTGTAGGTCTTTTTTGAAGAAGTCTCTGCTACTTGTTTCTTAATGTCAACCATTTCATTAGACATGGTTTTTAAGACTTTATGTAATCGTTCTAAATCAAATGGGTCTTTTGATTGCTTTTTCTTGGGATCATCTCTAAAGGTAACCTTCTTAGCTTTTCTTCGATCAACAGCGTTTTTCTTTTCTAAAGCTAAGATACGTTTCTCTACCACTATCGCTTCCTTCATGTTTTCAGCCATTGTTGTCTTGGCAGCCCTATCAACGAAAATCGCTAAGTTTGATGGTAAAGTAGATATGTACCATTCACTTCGAACTTCTTCGCTAGGCTTGGAAGCAGTTGAAATTTTATTCAAAAGCTTGTTGAAACACGAGTTAAAATCTTTGATAGGTTCTCTTGATTCAGTCTTTAGATTCGATAGATCATTGATTAGTGTTGTTGTAGATCTATCATTGCCGAACTTAGTCAAGAATTGCTCTTGGAAAATGTCCCAACTAGTGATCGATCCTAATGGTAATGAAAAATACTAGGATCCGGCTACTCCCTGTAATGTTGAAGGAAAGTGCCAGACAATAGCATCTTCATTAGTAACACCATTTAAATTTATCGATAACATAAAGTTGTTTATGTGTTCTTCTGCTAGCATTCTTTCTTCAAGATTAAACTTAGGCAACCATTTTCTAGGATGGGCCAGTAATTGAATCAAGGGCGCAGTCATTGAGATTGCCCCTGGATTATTCCATGGGTTTTGGGCCATCGTTGAACTACTAATAGAGGAAAGCATAGACAAAGTTTCTTGTGCAAGAGATGAGGATGTTAATGTTCCAGTACTTTGATGGACAACAATTTGAAGTGGAGGGGTGGATGGTTGACTTTGCAATGGGGAAGTTGGAATGGATGTTGATGATGAAAGAGTCTCACTATCAGACCCTTGAGGTGACTTCCTTGCTCTTTTCCTTTTAGGTAGAGGTAATTCGGTTGGTTCGATACCAAAGCTTTCACTTTGGAATCTAGTAAAGGATGAGAAGGATTGTATTACGAAGTAACACTACCTTGAAATATTTTAGACTTTTGTGGTGATATTGAAAATCCTTGAAGTTTATGAATCCAAGATTCAACCTCAGGAGGTTCAATAGTAGATTTCTCTGAAATGTTTGGTTTGTGGCAGTGGTCGCTGTTTTCTCAACTTCTCGATTAGGATTTAAATATTTGGAATGCAATGGGGAAGTCGTGGGAGATGTTGAGGGTGATTTACTCTCAGAATGGTATTTAGATTTGGATTTACTAGCCATTCACAGTTTGGGGCCTTCCTTCTAATGCCAAATATGTTGAAGCCCCAAAAATCGGGTCTATAACAAGGGGGATACCCACATGTTCTGGACCTTGAAAGCAACTCCTTTTCCATTTGGGATGGTGGGTCTGACTGGGGATAATGGCACCATTTTCCAAATTTTTGTGTGTTGGTAAGAATTGATATTTCCTTTTTCTAAATATTTCTAAGTAAAATTCTTTTAATTTAAGTCTAATTTAAAACATGAAATTGTATTGTAATGGACATAAATATTTAATTCTAAAACTAATCCGGGATTCAACTTTTTACTTATGCGATCTAAAATAATTTCTAACAACAATTGGTAATAAAGATCATTCAATTTCCACAAGAAAAGAATTCAATAAAAATGAATTGTTTCATATAGGAAATTAGTTGAAACAATTATGAGAAACATATCGCATAATAAGTCATTCATACATTGAGCAAAAACAGAATAGTCATCACCTTTGAAAAATGCCAAATTATAACTCAAACATTCAAGCTTTCATATATAAATAACTGAGAATAAAATATTACTTTGACACATAAGCAGAAACCATTAAGAGATAAAAGTACCATTGATAACAAGTCCCACTCATGAGCTTCAACAATATAGATCTATCTCTTCCTAATTCAACATCTACTAAGAGTACAAAAGTGCATTTCAGTAGTAGACATTAAACACAGATATCAATAAATGTCATTCCATTCATTCATCAAAACCTCCTCTAAGGGTGCAGAAATGCATGTTTTGAGGAAACGTTTTTGACAAATTTCAGGACCCCTCTCTAAATGCATGAGAGGGGTTAAAAAACTACTTCCTAAACACTAAAAATAGTTTATTACAAAAAATATAGGAGAGGGTTTAAATGACCATCCTCATTTAAGGCAAAAATAAATCAAAACTAAAAATAAAATTGAATCTGGAATTAACTATCTATGTATTTGTTCTCTGATATTGCAAGCATTCAACACCAACTTGAGGAGCATCGATTGGGCGACCTCCGATTTTAGTTGCCTTGCGAAAATAGAATTGACAAGTGGTGTTGCTATTTTCTTGGCAGAGTTTGTAAGGCATTAGAGAGTCATGTATTGACTGCGCGGTTTAACCAAGTACTACTAGTAAGTATCCCAATTCAGCTTGGTAAGCTTTTTAATGGACTCTACCCTTTCCTCAACTTTTTGTCTCTAGCTTGTCTATAGTTTCCGTGCCTTTGGAAGAAATCCTGGAGTGGTCTGTGAAATGATGTTTTCTCTGTGCAGGTCTTCGTTGACATAGTCAATGATGTTGTTTATCGTTGTAGCTGCTTCTTCTGTTGCCTGCTCTGCCTTCCTAATCTATGTGTCCCATTTATGGAAAATCATTTCTTTATGGGCTTCATTGATTCTGAGTGCGCCCGCTCTCTTTCCTTCTTCCGATTCCTGCCAAGTCAAATAATCATAAATTATCTTATGAATTAAATCATAATCATGTCACAAGTTGATGACTTGATTGGTAATTTTATCGCTTATCTCGCAAGGGGAATTCCATTGTGGTATTCTTTGGCATAATTCCTCTTGCTATTGCAAGAGTTGGTTGTTTAAGGAAAGGGATTCTGAGACAAGCTCTATAAGATTGGGATCATCTCCGTGCATTTCAAGCATAGCCTGGAACTGATTTTCTTCTTTGGAAAAATTGTTCTGGTATCCCAGCTGCATTTGTTGAAAATTTGGCTATAGATTTTCTATCTCTTCCTCTGCTTCTCGGTTGGCACTGGCTTGCTGTAGCTGTTGCTGCAAAATTTGGATTTGTTCCTCTCTATCCTTAAGTAATTGTTGTACATCAAATGCTTTATCAATGGTAGCGGAAGCATAGGCTCCTGCAATTTGAGATAACTTAGTCAGATTTTAGTAGGGTCAGTGGTAGGTTCTCACCAAAGGACATCTAGCTGCTCTGCCTTAGGTGAGAGCACACTGTCGATTTTCCTCTTCTTTCTTTACCTTCTTACCACTGCCTTATGCTGCAGACTATATAATACATCTAGAGGAGGAATTTCCTCTATTTTGAGCATGACTTAAGATGATGGGGTAATGGGAATATGCTCAATTTCTGGAGCATTGTTGACTGTTCTGATGACCATGACTATCATTGTCTACATTGTACTCTCAGGTGTCTTCATGTTTTTCTCCTTAGTATTAATTAATCCATTGAATGTTTTCCACTCTTTATCCAGCTTAGTTCTCGCTGGCTCTGGTGGTTGGATGGGGTGGGGGGGGAACCTTTACCTATGGTGTAGTCAAGACCTATTGCTCTGGGCACTCTTTAGATTGGGCACTATCTCTTACTGACCTTTCACTTTTATTATGCTCACTCTCGGACTGTTTAGAGTGTTCTGGGGATTCTTTTCTAGACTTAGACCTGGACTTGTCTGTACTTGAGCTTGCACTTGAACTGATACTGGGAGTTGGCTCCCCTATTGCTTCCAAGCGTAACTTATCTAAGGGGATGTTAACTAGTCTTGTTTCTCTATACAATTTGAATTCTTGGAATTCTGCTGGGGAAATTGAATTTGATCCATGTGCAAAACTTCTTCCAGTGTGCTTTTCTGTTGCAAGGCATCATCAAAAATATCATCTTCTTTCGAAAATACTTTTATCTTGATAGCAGTAGTGAAATTCTTAATGACATAAAAAGGGTCAAATTGTCTTCCTGGAAACTTGAACTGTCATAGACACATCATATTGTCTACTTCTTTGAATGCATGACCTAAATCAAACAATGAAAAGGCTCCATAGGCCATAGGAAATTGCAACCAAATGGCCTTTTTATTATCTTTCAACTCTTTTCTCATTCCTCCCACCCCACAAGTCTAGTAAGCAATATCTCGAGCCAATAACTTATCAGGAACATATAAGGGTAGGACATGAGGGGAAGAAATGCTCCCAAATACTCTGACATAGGTGAAAAATTCTTCACCAAACCATCTTGCGACAAGGAGAATGTCAACTTCTGCTTCGAGGGGAAGTTTTGAGGTGTCCCTATCATACAACATTCTATACAAAGGCAACATAACTCCATGGTAAATTCTATAAAAATAAGAGATAAACTTGGAATCCCACAATTCCTTATGATAAATGTGAATGGGCAAGGGATTTTGTATATTCCACTTCCAACCCATTAAAGGAAATTTGGAAACATAACAGATTGCATCCATAACATAAGAAACAATATAGAAAGGAGGATAAATCCTTTTAGTAGTAGTTCTTTTGAAATGGTAGTTCCAAATAGCATAAGTTAAATTATAAGTCAATATCTAAGCCCAATCCATAGTAGTGGCATTAGTGGCTACATCTAATAGGGGTAGCCACTCAGATGAAAGCTTGTTGACGTTGGGCTTTCCAAATAGTCTACATAGCATAGCAACAACAAAGAAATATGGGGAGGAGAGGGAACCAGTATTGTACATACCGTGTTTGTCCTTTTTCAATGGTTCTTCCCTCGCTGACTAGTTCTTGCTACACTCCACCAAATCTTTATTTTCCTCGTTAAAATTCTCTATGAACTGCCTATTGTAGGTTGCCTGCAGCTCTGGTAGATGATACAAAAGCCTTAAATCTTGTGAATTTAATGACCCAGTGAGGTCTTGGCCTCGAGACTTGAATTGTATGTCTATTATATCATCACTTTCCAGTACCCACTTAACCATTTCTGTGTATGGAAGAATCTTAGGTCTTGCCGCTATTCGATGAAGGAATTAACATGAAAGTTCAATGATTGATGCCTTAGATGACTTGCATGAGACTGTTTTTTCTTCAACATCTATAGCTCTGGGATTTTCTTCTTCGAGTAGATTGTACATGCCTTCCCAAGTAGTTATGTCGACATCTCTGTTGCAGGTAGTGTTTGTGTATAAGGATGTCATCTCTTTGTCCTCAGCAACCGAATATTTTCCCTTCTTTCCCATTACGTTCTACACCTTGCTGCATATATTATTCTTCTTGCCACTCCTACAAATTTACAAGTAAAGAAAGAATAATGGTAGGAGATAAGGTGACATGAAAGCTCTTTAATTCTGAAATCATATCAAATATATCACCCTACATGAAATAACCTTTCGATCAGATTTAAATATTATCTCATAAATGACCATCAACTAGCCATTAAATTGAAATTAATGCCCATAACTCAGTATTAGATTACGAGAAATGCTTTATTGGATCATGAGCCCTGCAGATCTGCGATAAAGCAATTTTGCGATTTGTTTCGCAATATCGCAGATCGCAATATCACTAATCTATTTTGTTAGCATTCATTTATTTCGTTAGGTGGCTGTGAGATGTGATTTGCAAGATGCTTTATCGCATATCGCTGGATTGAGATATTTTATGTTAGCTGATACTTGCGGCATATGAAATTTGCAATGTGCAATGAGTCTTTAAGGTGCGCGATCTCGCATCACATTTTCGCAATTTCGAAAGCTTGTTTATATGATATTTCCCCATTACCCTTTGCAATGTGAAGTTTTTATTGTTAAGAGAACAATTTTATTCGAAACTTATCATAAAAATTAAGTTTTTTAGGTTTTGCGGGTATTTTCCTAAGTTTATGATAACATGTTTTATTCAAAGGGAAATATAGTGCTAGTTTTTATTTTTTAGAAGGGTCCCCATTTATTTAGCTTTATTACTAAAACTAAATAAAAAGGAGAGGTTGTCGCTGGCCACAACACATAGTGAAGATGTACCAATGGCTAAAGCTACACCAATTGTGACCACATCCAAGGGGATAAAAAGGGTAGTGAGAGAAGATATTAAGAAGGAATAAGTTCCAACAACTAGAGTTATCATCTTCAAGAAGAGAGGGCAATCTAATAACACTAAATGACATAGATAGATGAGGGGAAGAACACATTTAACATGTTGAGAATGCAATTGAAGAAGGCTTGCAAGGATATTTCTAAGCTGAAGCAGTGGGATGAAATAGTTAGGAAATAGATGAGTGATTTTTTTTACATCTATTAACCAGCAATGCACAATGCCAAATATATATTGAAGATCTCTCTTCCACTAGATAGATAACTAAAAAACATATGTAGGAAAAATATTTCCGTGAGGAAATAATTAAGATCCACCAAATAAGAATTAAAACAAATGTAGGATAAATATAGATGCAAGTTGGACCTATTGGTTGAAGGAGACTAAGTTTGAATGATGGAAAGGGTGAAATAACATAGTTTCAATTTTTTATTTTTGGATAGAGTATGCTTTGTTATGGGGTTGATGTTAAAGCTGATAATGTTTTGCATAAAATCCCTCTTGAAAACACATTTTTTCTTAGTTCTTATGTCATTTTTTAAGAAACATCTCTCATAACATTTTTGTTTGCTAACTAGCATTAAATTTAAGGTTTTTTGGTATGGAGATTAATGTTTTGCATTTTTTATGAAAGGAAGGTTAAAAGGGGTATGTGGCATGATTATTATAGTGTTAGCATCATCACCAACATAAGAAGGTTGTCCATAGGCCTCATTTTCACTCAAACCATAAAAACGGATGGCGCTACACTTTTCCAACTAGCACTGCATTTTTGGCTACGGATGAAGTTGTCAAAGTTGGATTCTTTGTGTGGTGAAAGAAATAATATAAGGGAGGAACTATCCATGTAAAATATTGTTCACACATGATGAAGTAATCAAGCAGGTTAGGTATTTATTAGAGGTATCTCAACCATGTAATGTTGTGTTTTTGTTTTTCTAGAGAATTAGGGGGTTGTGTAGTGCCAACAGTGTGCTTCTACACAATCATCTTTTTGACCAAGTTACCCAAGTAATATTATACTATAATTTTTTTTCATGGTCTTAGTAATTTTAATGAAGAATCTAATGACTCACAAGCTTGATTTGTGTTGACAATATAATGTAAAAATGCTTAGAAATGATCTATTCAAGTAGTCCCTAGTTTTCATAAATCAATTCTATTTTCATTGCATAAGTTAGAACATCAATCCCAATGAGGAATTCAGTTCCTAGAGGTGGAAACTGACTTTTATTAGCCTAATAAAAGGTTTGGTTAGGTTCATGACAGGGGACATTGTGTACTACACTTATTTTGATATATTTTACATTGAATGAACACAAAGGTGGAATTTACAGGGATTCATTGTTTGTTTTCTTTAGAGATGCGATTTCTTTATTTGTAAGTTATCTTCTATAATAATCATGCTTTGAAATGTATCCTCTTTTTTAGCTCAACAAATATTTTTACTGAGAATCCACTCCAAATAGTGGTATGTTTCAGTATGCTAGATATCTATATTTTCTTCTAAATTGAGAGTTAGAATTCATCATGGTGTTTGATTCTCTTTTTGTCATTTTCCATTTTTCTTCCACTCACCCTCCTACAATGAATTCTAACTGGAAAACGCCAAAGATACTACCTACCTTGCCCCTATAGAAGCTCATATTTCTCTTCATTTCATCACTGGAAACATAATCAGGTTGACATGACTCCATTCCCAATAGATCTGTCTCCTCTCTTACTAGGAAATCTTTGAAATTTCTATACCTAATAAGCATCGTACCTAGCCTAACATCTTAGTAATTAAATAGATTATATAGAGAGAGCCCTCTCTAAAGATAGAAGGCTAGATTCTAGCTTACAAGTCGTTTTGTGGTTACCTCTCATTTTCTCTCCTCAGCCTAGGGAAATTACAGATTGCTAAAAATTGTCATGAAGGATCGCAGAATACTTTCCTTCCAAATATACACACTGACTACTAGGATTTCTCAAAAGAGGTTTTCTATCCAGGGATCAAAATATAAGCATATAAAAGTAGGTCACTTCGATACTTATAATTATTCAAGGAAGAATTGAACACTTGAGAAATGTCACTAAGCATGAAATTAATGGATTGAAACAAAGGATGGTACGAACATAAGGATGCTCCTAAATTTGGATGTAGGAATATTTTGGAGGGATTTTGTTGCGGTGAAAATAGATTCAAATGAAAGCCACAAAAGAATTGATAAATATGTGAAATAAAATGGCATAGTGAGAGGAAGGATAAGAAAAGAGGATTTTGAAAGGGGAGTGGTCGAGTTAAAGGAAACACTTAGAGTAATGAAGATGCCACTAGAGAAATTGAACAAGACTAGAAGAGTGGATAGAGAATGAAGAAGTAGGTTAAATGTCCTATTAAGAAACTTTTTGTAAGAAAGTTGAGGAATAGGTTGAGTAGCATAATGTGAGCTTGTTTGAAGGGAGAATAATTCCTAATACCTGTTTATGAGTATGTGGAAGAGGAGGTTCACCATTATGAACTAGATCAATGAAGTGTCCTTGAAGATGAATTGAGGATGATAAGAGACTTCATGAGGGTGTCATAGATTTTATGAAAAATGGAGATCAACATGAAAAATTGATGGTTGGTGCATCGTTAGAGACTTAAGAGTCTCATATTTTTTAAAATTGATATTGTTTCTATGGTTATAGGTCTAAGTGATGGTAATGGTTCATTGGCATCTATAACTATCCTAAAGATGGAGAGAGGTGACGAACAAAAATAGAAACCAAATTCTATTTGAAGGGAGTTTAGGAAATATTATTTCATAAAGGCAACCAAATTGGACAACATACAAGGTGAGAGGATGGAGCTCGGTTAAGCATTTTGCCAAGAGAGGGCACATTCTAGTGTAAAAAATGACTCGATAAATCCTCTTTCAAGCACTCAATCAAGCTCCTTGGATGCTAAAATAGTAGCTCAATCAAGGGTTAAAAAAAACCTTTGATCAAACTTTATGGCATGATTGATCCATAAAGCTCGATCGAGCATTATGCCTCGACTGATCTATTTTTCTCACTAAATACTCCAACCGTGGTCTGTGTACATAATTTGCACAGACCATCGGTAATTTGAGAGCTAGAATGAAAGTGTGACGATAGCTTGATTGAGAGTATTGGAGCTCAATCGAGAAATTGAAGTGTGTAACATTCAAATAAATATCGCTATTGTCCCAAAGGCTCAAATGACATAGGTATTCAAACTTTTTTGTCTTTTTCGTTTTTTTTCTTAAATTAAACAAATTAATTTTTAAAAAAATAACCATATAAAAACAATGAAAACCAAAAAAAAAAACTCTTCAAAAGAACTTGGAAAATCACAAAACCAACCAAGAAAACTACAAAAAGGCACTAAAAAAAACCCTTAAAACAAATTAGAAAGCCACAAAACCAACCTAGAAAAGCATTAGAAAAACATTTTCAAAACAAACCAGAAAACACTTTGAAACCACCAAAAAAAATTATAATTTAGGTTTTAATTTTTTTCTTGCTTTTAATGTTTTTTCTATTGAAGTCCTATAATTTTATTTTGAATGGTAAAGATATTTTTTTCTAATTATTTTAGGTTTTAAAGTTTTTCTTCAGATATTTTGGGAAATAAATTTTAATTTTTTTTTACTTTTTTGTTATTTAAAATGCATTTTAAATTTTTGACAAATTTGATGGAAAATATACCCCAAAAAACTCCAAAATAGAAAACAATGGAACTATAATGAATAAATAAGTAAATTAGTGTTAGGTCCCTACAATACTTGTAGCCCTTATTGTTATTTTTGTGCCCCTATTGTCCCCATATTGTTATTATTGTGCCCCATAGAGACCCACTATTGTTTTTTTTGTTCCCTTGTATTATTATTGTTGTGTCGACTTTGATTATATTGTGTTCCAATAGACTCCTATATATAGAAAGGAGGTTTTGTCATTTGTACCATAAAATAATTGTTCATTTGTGTAATGTGAATCACATTTTCATCTCGAAGAGGCTAATTTCGAAGGCGTTGATTTATCTTTTCTTCTATTTTTTGAGTTGGTTGCATAACATTTGGTATCAAAGATTTGGATTCTAGGGTTCCTCTGCTTCAAACAGGTCATCATGGAATTTTTTCTATAAAAAATTTTCTAAGGCATTCTAGAATCTAAAATAAATACCCATTTGATCCGAACATGCTCTGAACCTCGACTCAGAATTTCAGATACTTTCTCACTATAGTTTCGGAGGTATGATCCAAGGAAGTTAGGGTTTTTACAGGATTCTAAGTATTATCTCAAACAAGTGACCTGGGGAAAATCGTCATAAAATATTTTTAAGCATCAGATTGAAAATTCATAAGAAGTTACAAAAATACGACTGCTTGTAGGTTTATGTGGATCAGGTTCAGGTCCTAAGGTCCAAGCAGTGACACGTGGCACTTCATACAAGTTCACTCTACTGAACGAGTCTATAATAAGGTCATCATGGGAGATTTAGCATGACTCTTCCTTGGAGAATCCAATATTGATAATAATTGTGGGGTTAGAAAGAGGACTTAGAGGGCTACTCTAGGACGCAATTTGAGATCTTGGGAGTTGGAAATTACAGAGATATATCATATTCAATATCAAGCTCCTACAAAGTGAAAAAATGTGTGTAATTGTTTTTAAAATTTTGCGTATGTTTGTTTTGAAAAAATAGTTTGAAGGAATTCAAAGGGCATAGTGAAGCATTATTATCATTAATTGATTCCCCAAATAAATAAAATGGAAACACTTGGAAAGAAACATGAAGGCTCTAGCATGAATCATGAATAAGAGGAATAAATGCAACATGATATATCTAAATTATGAGACGAAGTGCAACAAATTTTACTGTCACAAAAAGTAAAAGAAGCTAATATGGATGGTTTAATGAAAGGCATGGAAGTTAAGATGAATGGAATGGAAGCTAATATGGATGGTATGAAATACATCATTGAAGATTATAAGAAATACATGGAAGGTTTGAAGGAAGGTTTGACAAAGTTGCTACAAGAAAGGCCTATTAATGGAAAAAAGGTAGTAGAGGAAACTCATAATGAGATCAAAAGAAATGTTAATCATGATTCGAAGAATGACAACATTGAAGATTTGAAGAAAGACATAAAATTTTTGAAGGAAGGCTTGACAAAGCTTCTACAAGAAAGGCTTCTTAATGGCGAAAAGGTAGTAGAGGAAACTCATGATGAGAAAAAAAGTAATGTTAATCATGATTTCATAGACTCTAACGTTGGAACAAAGACCCACCATGTTCCAAAGATCAATATGAGGAAGATTGATGGCAAGGATCCCATAACATGGATACTACATGTGGAACAATATTTCGATCTCCATAATGTGTAAAACACACAAAATGTACACATTGCAACTTTATATTTGGAACCAAATCAGTTTGTATGGTATTGATGGCTTTTCTCTCGTAAATAAACTGTCACTTATTTTTTACGAAATAAATGATACCACATTATGGAGATAAAAAAAGCAATACCTTTTTTAGCTAATTGATAAATCTCAAACAAAAGGGTTCAATGATGGAGCACATGGAGGACTTTCAAAAATTGAATATATGGGTAAAAGATATTCTAGAGGAGCATAGGATTGATATGTTCATAGGGACTTTAAAGGATAACATCGAACATGACATTCACCTTTGGAAGCCTGATTCATTGGAGAAGGCATTCAAGTTGGCAAGAAAAATGGAAAGAAAAATTATGGCAATAAGGAAGCCTACCACTCACAACTATAAATATGGAAGTGTTGTTGCTCCGAGCCTTAAACAACATACAAGGTTGACACCAAAACAATTGGAAGAAAAAATAGGAAAAGGGCTTTATTACAGTTGTGACAGAAAATACACGAAAGGTCATAAGTATGTTGAGAAGAAATTATTTTACATAGATTGTGAAGAGGGGGAAGAAAAGGAACAGGAAATGTTAGAAGAAGAGGATATACACCAGGAACATGTTTATGGGAAAACTAGTGTCATTTATATCGACTAGCCCTTTAGGTTTGGTAGCACCCTAGAACAAACAGTTTAAAGCAATTTGTGATTTCTTCTATGTATGATAGATAAGAGAGAGGCAAAGGAATCAACCTGGATCTTTTGCTAGACTCCTTGCTTGAATTCTCTCCCCTTGACAGAGCTTCCAACTCCTCTCTGTATTTATCCCGCTTGAAGAGTACCTGTAGAGACACAGAAACAAAGAACCATCAAAGCATCTTGATCTATTATATCATAAGCATTGCAGAATCAGAAATACAATGAACATACAATAGAATTTACAAATAATAACATTCACAATTGTATGGAAGAAAAATCGAAGAACTTTATTAAATATAAGGGAGAATTACAACCCAGCTGTTTGATCCAGTATCATCCTCCCAGCATCGAAGCCCTCTTCAACTCATGAAAAGCAAGATCACAACAACAACACAATGCTCCTTCTCAGATACAAACTATTAGCACTTCCTTACAAATTACAAAATTCCAGCCTCAAGATGTCTCAGCTGAGGGATCCATTTATAGATGTATGCAAGGGTGTGAGTCATCTCTGGGTTTTTGATTAGTGTCATTCCACTTGTTGCATTTGGTTCCACTTGGAGATTTCTTGGATCTCTTTCTCATCTCTAGGTGAATTCAGAGAGGCAAGTGTCATAGGAGAAGTTTCTAGAAGATTCCATGAGCATCCACTTAGCAAACTATCTTAGAAATTTGTCCATCCTTACTCATCACACCCTACAGAAGGCCTCATCAGTATGCATCACACCCTGACAGTGGTGCAGTTAGTATGGTCCAGTTTAGGCCAATTCTGGATGGGTTTTTAGGTGGAACGTTTGGGGAATGATGTAATGAGTTGACCATGTTCTTTTAGGGTATCAAACAACACTTTTAGAGGTTGAAGAGCCCTAGTTTATCAACATATAAGACTGGAGTTGAAGTGCCAAAATATATCTATAACAGTTTCCCCCTAAAACATGAAGTCGTAAATCTTTGATGTCGAGTGAAATGCTTTATCATGAGGATCCGAGGTTTTCGAACTGGAAGGTGACCTGTATAAGATACAATACAATACATCATCATAATATAATTTTTCATGATCTAGCTGAGGTGGGCATTCCCATGCTCAGCTTTATAAATTCATTTCATGTACATAGAACAGATAGTCATTTGCAATTGTAGTTTGGTGATTCTTCATATGTAGAGTGATCATCCCTAGCTTGGATGACCATCTATGTAGCTTCTGTGTACATTGGATGTCTTTATATCCCTGAATATATCACAGCTTGGATGGATGAAACTAGATCCGGGGTCTTCAAAACTCGTTCAATCTTCGCCCAATGTACAAGTCAATCCATGTGAAAAAATGTTTTGAAGTCGAACATCGAAAGACATCACCTGATTACCAGCCAATAATGTGAGTTGTTAATAGACGCAAGAGGAATCATCGATAGTGATAATGACCCTCAAGGTACTACAGTAAAATTCACGTGGTGTGAATATATGATCCGATGTCGAACACCACGCAAAATCTTTCGGTTGAAGGCCACTGATGTCAACCTAT
The DNA here is from genome assembly GCA_000404065.3 of Pinus taeda. Classification (NCBI taxonomy): domain Eukaryota; kingdom Viridiplantae; phylum Streptophyta; class Pinopsida; order Pinales; family Pinaceae; genus Pinus; species Pinus taeda. Next base: position 95,259 of record APFE031358400.1, read on the forward strand.
CGCTGGAAGTGAGAAACTTGCCATTGAGGCATGCAAGCTTCAAACTATTGAAAGGGGTTTTTCTAAGACAACTTCTTGGATAATGAGCTCATGTTGAGAGGAAGTGACCCATTGTAGGAGGGCCTTAATGTATCCCACATCAAAGACATGAAACGAAGCAAATGATTTTCTCGAGGTGAAAATGATCTAATAACACAAGGTTCAGGAATGGTGGTAACAAAAAATGGAGGGTGAAGTCATTGCAGTGGATGAGGCATTAACTGGATTGTGGTTTCTCAACTAAATGACTTCTCTTGAACACATCAGCGACACCGAGATGGATTGGTAGTGTTAACCCCAATACATGGATTGTGTGGAAGACCAATGGTGAAATGATCGGTGAATGGAATAACCCAACCCTACTCAATCATGCTGATCGACTGAAAGTGTCATGTTCAAGAGTGACCTGTTACCATAAAATTCTTCAATTTTTCTTCCCTTTTTCCCCAATCATTGCTGAACACTACCTCTTTATTTTTGTCATTCTTGATGAGGATAACATATGCTTGTTCTATAATTTTCCCTTTGGGAAAACCTGTTGCTATGCTTTAGTGAGTCTAGTGACAGTGAAACTTGTTCCTGTCTAGGTAGACAAGTTTACTGCTATTGTTTGAATGAGTTTAACGACAAAGACAACTCGGTCCTTTTCATGTTTAGAGATTTTCAAAAGGGATGAAAAGGGAACTCCAAAAGTTCTTTTTCGTAGCATAATCCCTTAAGTCTGAAAAAGGATAAAATAATACAAAAAGGATGACTTTTTAATCACTTTAGCGAGCCAAAAAGACAAGCGCTCGAACTTTTTCATGGGATAATCCCTTAGGTCTGAAAAATATTAAAATATATAGGAAATGTGGCATTTCCAATCACTTTAATGAGCTGGAAAGGCCAATATCTTGACAATTTTTTCATATTTAATGAGCCTGAAAAGAGTTTAAAGGAGACTTGCTTTTGAGGAAGGAGTGGTGTTTAGGGTAGCAGCTGGTTCCTAGTAAGCTTAGAACTTCTCAAAACATAGTGATCTGAAGAGGTTGGCTAACAAAACCACTCATTGCCACTGTCCCTCAAAAAGGGATAAACAATCATGTGGAAGCTTATGATCAGCCAAAAGGATGGAGGTGATGGTAGGAACACAACCAAGGCTCAAAAGGCTGATAGCATTGCAATCACAAAGGTTATTTACCAAAGTTGGGTTCACTTTGTAATGAGCATGAACCGTGGGGAACTATGCTTGGTGGTAGGTTTATTTTTTAACGAGCTTGAACCATGCGATAACATATGCTTGGTTTTTAGTTTTTCTTTTTATGTAAGCTAGAAACGACAAAACTAAAAAGCTAGGAAAACTAGAAAGCTAAGGAACTACTGAGGTTAGGTAGGATGGCTTCGTCCATAGAATAGAAAAAACACTTCCTTTACTTCATCCGCAGAGTAGACGAAGGTGAATGGTGTGTCAGACCAATCACCCAACCTAAGAAGTTAAAAACTAAAAAGCTAAAAAGCTAAAAAAATAAAAAAATAAAAAATGGAATTCAAAAAGGGTTTCATGCCCCCAGCATGATGAAAAGGAGAGTCTCCAGTAACCATATGGAAATCACTATGGTTAAGTAGGATTGTTTCGTCCATAGAGAAAACAAAACACTTCCTTGGCTTTCTCTGCCAAATAGACAAAGGTGAATGGTGTGTCAGACCAATCACTTAACTTACAAGGAAATTCATATGGTAGTACAGTTTCGTCCACAGAGTAGATGAAACATTTCCTTGGCTTCGTCCATAGCCTGCAAAAAAGTGAATGGTGTCTCAGACCAATCAACTAACCTACAAGGAAACCTATCTTTTCAGCTGGGTTTGTCTGCCAAATAGACAAGGGTGCATGCCCCCTAAGCTTTGTTAGATTCACCGGACTACTCGCAGTAATTAGGTGGATGGAATGAAGGTTGAAGAGACACTGCTGATGTACAAGGACCATTTAGTGATTATGATTGACTTGGAGCTATGCTTGAACCGGGAAATGAAAGCTGGTCAATAGTGACAATTTTTCCTTCATAGAGGAAACACATGACTCGAAAGAGTGTTGAAACAATAGCTTTCGTGTTGTAAACATAGTCACGTCCAAGGACTAGATTGTAATCTAATGGTCGTTGGACTAACATCACATTCAGTTCAATGGTTTCCTTCCGAAAGTTATCAATAACTTAGGAAGGATCCCTAACAGTCAACTGCTTCCTTTGATAAAGCTTAACAAATTCTATGTAACAGGCATAAGTGATGGCGAACCAAGCGCTTTCCAAGCAGTTGAGGAAAGGTTACTCACTAAATCACCCTCATCTATGATAGTGCTAGACACAATCATTTTGTAGACTTGTACTATGATCCGGAATGGTACATAAGAAGGAAGGCAGGATCTTGCTAGTTGATTCCAATTGAAGGAAGTGACTAGACTGCTTAGAGGGGGTACCAAATAAATGGGAGAAATAACCCCTTGAGTACCAAGAACTGGGGAATTCTCTTCCTGTTGTGAAGTAATGGGTGGATTTCCCCCAAGTTCATCGGACTCTGAAGTAACAAAAAGAATTTGAATGATATTGTTCTTACTCTCTTCAAGAAAAGTATAATCTTCTAAAGGTAGAACTAGTCAACTGTCACCTCGACCTATTGACTTTCATTAGGTATAGACTCAGAAGATTCACTTTCATTGATAGGTGTTTCGAACGATGGTTGAGTTATGTCAATCAAATTTTCAACTAGTAAAGGACTTGGGGAGAGTCTCTTGTATCTAGATGGAAGTCACTGCGGTCAAGCAGGACGGTTATGTAAGACTCTTTTGGCTTCATCCAAAAAAGGACAACAGGGAAGGGTATGCTCCCCTTCACATAACCTACATGGAACTTTGACCTTTCCTTTCTGTGTATGAATTTCACTATTACTAGTTGATGGTGTGCTATCTACATGATCACCAGAGGTTGATGACACTTTATGGTGCGAATGGGGAGACCATTCTCTCAAAGATCCGAGGAAGGCAAGGACAGTCTCCATGAAAATGGTCTCCTTTACAAATTATGCAATGAAATTTAGGAGATTTAATGTGAGAATTTTCAATAGATGATTCATGGTTTCCCCCTTGCTGAATGAGCTTCTTCTTCTTCTCTCCTTCCCTTTCTTCTTCTTCTCAGCCACCTGGTTACTAGCACCACTATTTTCACTAAGCAAAGAGGAAGAAGGGGAGGGAGAAACAATGAAGAAGAAGGTGAAGGGTCAACTTCAGTACCAACTAGATGCTGATTTGATTGTGGAGGAAGCACAGTATTTTGAATGACATAGGTTGAGAATAGCTATATTGGCAAGCCAATTGTAAATCCCAGAAGGGACAATGTGGCCATATAAGGAGCACCAATATTTTCCCAAGAAGAAAATGGACTAGGGTTCCCCTCAAAAGGGATTCCTTGATTGGTGGAATCCATTACCTCGACCTAAGATCAACAAAGGAATGGGGATGTTATTCTGAATTAGATAAATTTTAATGATGCTTTGACAAAACTTTTCTTTCTCAATTTTTAAGAGTCGAGAAAAAGCTAAAGATGACTCTAGTCCCCTTCGACTTTTAATGAGCCTGAAGTTACAAGTGCTCAGATGGACCTTTTCTTTTAAGGAGTCGAAGAGGAATGAAAGTGACTACTCTGGAAATCTAGACAGATGGATTACCAAGCCAATCACAAAATTGTAATATACACCTTGGTGATAAATTAAAGATATATTACCAAGGAATTATGTACAAAATCAATCTTCCCAATTGTTGCGTTCAGTGCATTGCGATCGATAGGGAAGAAGACATAGCTTCCTATGGATAAAGGATATAAGCCTATTGTGGTCTCCTAATATATATTCGATGGTATAGGGAGCACAAGTCCATGCTAGCACTTTTCGTATCAAAGAGGAGGAATCACCCAACCTTCGATGAAAACGATAGTTACTAGTTTTTACAATGCCGGAACATGTCTCTAGCCTAGACCTCTAGATGTGTTGCGTTAAGTTCCAAAGCGTTGTTAGGTTCATTCAAATTTATTTTAGATTTGATCTTGTTTAAGAGTTTTCCTTTCAATGGATCACCGCATGATGTTGATTTTAAATTCCTTAAAATGCAATCTACAGTGATAAACAATCATTGTTTATTTTGAGCAATGAAATTCCTAGCTATTAGGGAAAGCAAATTCAATTCTTTCAAACAAAGAGCAAATATCACACACTAATGCACCTTTTCCTAAATCATTTTTTGCACACAAAGTAAATGCAAATGCAAATGCATGTACTTTTTTTTTCATTCCCCTTAATGTGAAAATTTCCAAAAAGGAAAACTAGGTATAGCAAAGATCTGAAACATTTTACTCAAAGCGACATTTTCAACAATTTCTTTTTCAAAATAGAAAGGAAGACTAAATGACACTTTTCAGTTTCGAATGGAAATTTCTTTCGACACTTCAAACATTAACAAATCAAACCAGATACATGACAGAAATTTCAATCGACTATCCGTGAAGGAAGAATCAACGACACTTCTCCTTTTGACACAAATAGTTATGACACTTTTTATACCAAAATGACATATCGATTTAAGAAAATTTTTGATAAAGGACTGTAAATGATGGAAAAATACATAAAAACATTTTCTAATCCTAATCAATGGAGGTTTGTCTATGTGATGCAAGAAATCTTCAGTAATGAGACATTGTTCATAAGTAGGAAATCAACTAAACAAAACTAAAGACAAGGACAAAAACCCCAAATTTCAAGAATGGAAATAGATTCAGTCAGTCATTGCACCTGGGCTTCACAGAAACAAGGATGAATCACACCTACAACACTTGAGAAGTTTGATGCATACTGGTTGATAGTGACAGACAGTGTGATGGGCTAGGGAGTGCAACTGAAGTGGGTTTTGGCTCAAGTTAGCAGCTGATTTCAGTGAGTTAAGTTGAGCTATGATGGACAGTAAAGAGAAAAGTACAGAGGAATGATCGTGAGAGGTTACTGAGCTACCAAAAGGGAATTATAATGCTTTTAATTCAAATGTTTAATTCATAAACTAAACCAAAGATTGACTGAAGCAACATTCATCTACTATGCAATTACAGAGCAAGAGAAGTTTGAAGGCTATCTGGCTAACTTCAAGCTCCATATATAGTTTATAAAACAAACAACAACAACAAAAAAACATCTATTCAATCCCCAGTGGAGCCACCATTTTGTTTCTGGGAAAACTAGTGTCTTTTCAATCGACTAGCGCTCTAGGTTTGGTAGCTAACCTAGAACAAACAGTTTAAAGCAATTTGTGATTTCTTCTATGTATGATAGATAAGGGAGGGGAAAAGGAACCAACCTGGATCTTTCACTAGACTCCTTGCTTGACTTCTCTCCCCTTAACAAAGCTTGCAACTCCTCTCCATACTTATCCCACTTGAAGAGTACCTGTAGAGACACAGTAACAAAGAACCGTCAAATCATCTTGATATATTATATCATAAGCATTGTAGAAATAGAAATACAATGAACATACAATAGCATTTAAAAATATTCACAATTGCACAATTGTATGGAAGAAAACTCGAAGAAATTTATTAAATAGAAGGGAGAATTACAACCCATCTATCTGATCCAGCATAATCCTCCCAGCATCAAAGCCCTCTTCACCTCATGAAAAGCAAGATCACACAAACAATACAATGCTCCTTCTCAGATACAAACTCTCAGCGCTTCCTTACAAATTACAAAATTATAGCCTCTAGATCTCTCAGTTGAGGGATCCATTTATAGATGTATGCAAGGGTGTGAATCATCTTTGGGTTTTTTATTAGTGTCATTCCACTTGTTGCATTTGGTTCCACTTGGAGATTTCTTGGATCTGTTTCTCATCTCTGGGCAAATTCAGAGAGGCAAGTGTCATAGGAGAAGTTTATAGAAGATTCCATGAGCATCTACTTAGCAAACTGTCTCAGATATTTGTCTGTCCTCACTCATCGCACCCTACAGAAGGCCTCATCAGTATGCATCGCACCTGGCTAGTGTAGAAGTCAGTATGCATCACACCCTAATAGTGGAGCAGTTAGTATGGTCCAGTTTAGGCCAGTTCTGGATGGTTTTTTAGGTGGAACTTTTGGGGAATGATGTAATCAGTTGACCATGTTCTTTTAGGGTATGAAACAACACTTTTAGGGGTTGAAGAGCTCTAGTTTATCAACATATAAGATTGAGGTTGAAGTGCTCAAATATGTCTATAACAGAACCAACCCTAGAGAAATAAGAAATCAATCTCGCCATAAATTATAATGCATTGGCCAGAATTACCACTCCTCAAACTATCAAGACAGAAGGATAATAAATTGTCGCCAAAGTATTATGGTTCATACAAGGTGTTGCAAATGATTGGTACTATGGCATACAAATTAGAGCTTCCTGTAGCTTCTCGAGTGCACCCAGTTTTCCATGTTTCATGCTTAAATAAGGTTATAGGTGCCAAACTCTAAGTTCAAACAATATTTCCAGAACTTGATGACGAAGGAAAAATCATATTGGAATCTAAAGAAATCACAGAAACAAGAACTCCATAGCTATGAAATCGATCCATTTTGGAGTATCCCATCAAGTGGAAGAACTTAACCACTGAAGATTCCACATAGGAGGTTGAGAATTTTATACAAAATCATCCAAGACTACTCAAGCATTGAGGACAACACTTTTTTGGAGGAGAGGGGAATGTTATGTCCCTATAATACTCGTGATTCCACCATCACTATTGTCATTATAGCCCTCATTGTTATTTTTGTGCCCTTATTGTCCCCATATTGTTATTATTGTGCCCAATGAAAGCCCACTATTGTTATTGTTCTTCACTTGTATTAATATTGTTAAGTCAACTTTGATTTATTGTGACATATTAGACTCCTATATATAGAAGGTAGGTTTTGTCATTTGTATCATAAAATAATTTCTCATTTATGTAATGTAAAGGAGTTTGCCCCCTCGAAGAGGCTATTTTTGAAGGTGTTGATCTATCTTTTCTTCTATTTCGTGAGTCGGTTGCATAACAATTAGGAGCTTGAGATTTGACACGATGAAAATGGTTGCTCATGGTGAACCTCTATATATAATATAATAAATTTCATTATTTTAACTTTACATAAATTTATATTTTAGAGTTTTTAAATAATAAATATAGTACAATTCTAGCTTTGAAAATAAAATATTAATCACCCTTGATCAGGTTGCGAGCTGAGATATCACCTAATTAATATGGGGATAATGGTTACTACTGAAGGGTACATAACCACAACCCCCCATACACTTGAGGTGACGGGCGTGGTGGCCCTTTTCATGATGTTGAATGTTGCATTAAGGAAAGGTGGCAGCGAGAGGAGGGGAAGCGTTGGAGTTTGTAATTGCCCTAGTAAGAAGTTTGGTGAGCACCAGAGTGACTGTGAGAAAGGAGATTAGATCAGAAGGCTAGTTCAGTGGTGCCACAAGAAGAAACGACCCTAGCGTCTGCGTGCGAAGAAAGCTAGGTATGTTATTGCCCATATCTCTTATCTCATTATTCTGCTCTATTTCAGGTTTTGTTGGAGGGAGAGGGAAGGAATTTGGGGAAAGATCTTAAATATGTGAGGAGTTGGGGGCATAGGCTGGTGGCGAGTGTCTTCTTTTTCTTCTGTTATCTCGCTCTGTTTCAAGAAACTCATTTCCCATATGGGAATTTTGATGGCTCTAGGTAGGGAGGATAGTGTAGAAGCACATACTTGTGTCGCTGGAGAAGCTAGAGGATTGGGTTACGGGGATAATGTATGCCTGTAAAACTGCATTTTGAAAGGAACCCTCTGTAACATGACCATGCACTTGGGGATTGGGGGCAACAACCTTGAAGCTAAAAATAGATGTAACATTTCCTTGTAAAATGGTGTTATTTCGTACTCAATCTGGGTCATTCATTAGGTGGAGATCTGATGGTAGAAGTTATATTTAATTTAGTTATGTTATATATATATATATATATAATATATATATATATATATATATATATAATATATATTATCATCTTCCTTCTTCACCTCACTATATCACCCCCAAGACACACATGCTCTCTCTTCTTCTTCCCTCTTTCACCTTTCCATCTATAACTCTGTTCTAATTTGTGTCGCTTCATGTTTCTATAATCACCAAACATACAATTTTTTTCTATAATATATATATATATATATATATAAATATATATATATATAATATTATAATATATTAATATAAAGATATATAGATATTATATATATCCCACCCTCTCCCTCTCAACATAGTTACCAAACAAACGAGAAAAATACCTAGTGCCCATTTTTTTGAGGTAGCAAAAGATAACCCAATTTTGAAAAGTGCTCATTCAAAATACACCAATTTTTTTGAAGGATATTTTTTCCACTTCAAATTTTCTTATGTATCAAGTATGAACTTTTCTTTTAAATGTAAGTGATCTTCATACTGATTTTGAAAAGTTTTGATGTAGCTTCAGCCCCCTTTCTTTAGAGGGTTGATTTTTGACACTTTAAATTTTCTAATGTTTTCTCATGCAGGAGCATCAAGACCATCTTCATTTGTAAATATGTGATAAAAGGGGGGTGTGATAAATTTTAGTATTTTGTTATTTTTAATAAAATAGGAAGTGAAGATTATGTAAATATTATTTTACTGAATAAAAGGATATGAGAGAAAAAATTTAGGAGCAAAATTTGGGATGGAAATTCTATGTTTTTTCAGTTAAAATTAGGATAAGAGTGGATAAAAAGCTTCAAGCTTTAAATCATTATGTAAAAAGGAAAAAGCCTGCTTTTGTAAAAGATAAGGTGACCTATCCCTTATGTATGTATCCTTAATTATAAATAAAGAGGCAGCTAAAGATCTCATTAGAGAGAGGAACGTGTCAGAAGTATTGTTATGAAAGTTCCTCTCGCCATTTTGGAAAAATTCGGTGGTACTTTGTTAAATTGTATGCATGCATCCAATAGTTAATTGACTGTGTATTAAAAGGAGTTGAATCGCTTTCTTATCTACGGCTTGATGCTTTACTCTGTGCGTATTAGAACAATTTATATCGTTTGCTTTTACTGTTACACTATTGGCACTTTGACCTCATTGTTATATGATAGAAGAGAATTCTGGTTACCCATAGTAATACAATAATTTCTTAAGAGTGACATCGTTCCCGGATTTGCATTGTAGAGTTGGTGGAGAGGAGCTTTAGTTTGGAGAGTGAATCTCTCTCAAATAGCATTTAGATAACCTCTCGCTGTAGTCTTGAGTGTTTGATTGTATAGATTTCTATATTTAATTTCAATCGATGATTCGATTTCACATTTGACTCTTTGAGAGGATGGGCACGTTGCAGTTGTAATTTATGAAATATTCGGGCTGTAATTTATGTGTATATCAGGATTTACTCATCATGCCTTGGTCATGACAAGGGCCTTATCACAGTCAAAGGGAATACTCTGTTTGCGCAGAGGAATTGCGCCATTCTCTTAAGAGAACAGCGATGGACGTGCAGATGGATAGGAGTTGAACTACTAGAAAGGAGCACTTGGCAGATATAAATGCTAGGAACTGTTAGAAATGCAGCTTAAAGGAGCGCCGTGAGTTTTATTTCCCAACTCTTGCATGGACAGTTGGAATTGACGAAGATTTTGAAGACGCTGTTAGTAGCAACATAATTGCAACTATTTATAGTTAATAAGTCAATGGCTTGGGAAATTGCAGAATGCTGTGATTATGTTTGCATAGCTATATTTACAATGACATTGGCATGAGAATTTGTGCTGAGTTATGTTCAGATAGTCATAATGTATTAAGAGAAGAACATGACACGCATGCAATTCTGAGTTAGAATGTGGAAACAAGGACCAAAGTCGTGGTTGCAAAAGATACCACTGTCGTTTGATGTAGAGATAGAAGTTCGATGCCTGCTGATCAATTTGATTGATACGCTCTCCGATTTATCGAGGTAATTTAAATGGCATGGCCAGATTGTTTGACTTGAATTCTCATCAGAATGAATTCTGTTATAAATAAATTGTGAGCATTGGAACAAGTGCGAATCCCTTTAAATTTGTAAGTTATAAAGTTAAACTATATGTTGGGAAAAAGTTTCTATAGTAAATGGTAGAATATGAATTTGCCAGGAATGTGAAATTACAAGCTTCCGCACATTTGTTGAAAATTGCTACGTGTTGAAGTGGGATTGGGCAATTATTTGAGGTGCATGCTTTATATGCATGAGTGGAGAAAAGATTCTGGGTTATTTGCAGGCCAGGCTTGCATCAAGTGGTATCAGAGCTAGAATGCTCAGCTAAAGATGTTTGTTCTTTTTTTAGAACTGAAGTGTGGTGAATAATTGAAAGAAAGATCATATTTTTAAATTTAATATGCAAGCATACACAAATGCAGATTGCAGAAGTGGAACGAGGACAAGATCCTATATGATCTTAAAGGTGAGATGATTTTTTTGAGTTGAAATTTATGACTAAAGTTTATGGTTGTAGAGAAAATAGTGGTAGTGAACCTAGCATTCAGCTGAAGACTGGATAAGGAGGACAAGTGCAGTGTCCTGAAGAAGAAGGTGAGTTGAAAAGATAGCCTAGAGAGAGGAGAGGAGTGCTCAAGAGGTTCCAGAGGCAGTGAACCAAGTACTTACCAAAAGACCAGATCCGGAGGGAAGGATTGGTGAGGTAAGTTGCAGCAAGAGAGCTTGTTGTTGTAGAGGCTAGTAAAACTCATGGTGAGTGAGAAACTCATGAGGAAGCAGTCTGCCAGAGGCAGAGGGAGTTTTTCTAGAGGAGGAAGAGGTTCAGAGAAATGCCACAGAGATGAGATGACTGGAGGAGTTCAAGAAAGAAAGATTGCAGAAATAAAGGCACATTTGCAGGTACTAGAAGAATGGTTGCAAGAGAAAGAAAGCATAAAGGAAAATGGATCTTTCCACTGAAGGGAAAGAGAGTGATTTGGCGACAATTGCAGAGGAGGTTGAGGCAAATTCTGATTGCCTTGTTGAAAAAGGGACTTAGAGTTCTTGTGCTAGAGATGAAATTTGAAAATTCCACATGCAAATCTGATAAAAGGAAAGTGCTGAAGGAAGCAGTCAAGACTAAAAAGTCTTGTGTTTTTAAAACTGATGAGTTGTGTGTGTTTGCAGGTGCAGAAGATTTTTCCATTGATGAAACAGAGGAGGATATCATTGATGATTTCTTGAGTTATTGGGTAGATCCAGATCAGCTGGATAATGTGAACTATTGTGTTTGTATAGCTGACAATTCTGATGTGATTACAGGTGTTGAGGAGGATGTGCAATCTTGTGAAACTGTTACAGCACAAGAGGAAGTTCTTGTGTATGTTAAAGAAGAGAATCAGTCTGAAGCGCAGATAAGGGAAGTAACGGTTGAACATTTTGTGCAAAATGAAAGTTTATGTATGAATGCAGGTGATGATGATATGCTTCAGCGATGCTACAGAGAAATTGCATTGTTACAATATTTGTTGGAGAATCCACAGTATGACAGGTAGATTGCAGAAGAAAGAGTTGAGTGCAGTGAACAAGAGAGAAAGGACATCATGGAAGCAGATGATATGAGAGGAAGACTGGTTGACAGTATTGAGAATTTTTCATAGGATTCTTTGGAAAGTTTGGATCAGCATACTGATGTGCTAATAGTGGAGGAGGATTCAGAACAATGTATTGAAATGCTGACAAAGGAGTACAAGGCACTGATGCCTTATATTTTTTATTCTAACAATTGTTTTGTGAGTACAGGTCTTATTAAAGATGCTGGAGAAAATCTGTTAGACAAAGAAATTGAAATGATGAGGCGCATGATGATGAAGGAACCCCGAAAGAGACCAGCAGCAGTGAAGCAAAGGAGAAGCAACAAAAGAAAAACAACAGAAGATTGTAAGAATGCAGCTAGTGGAGCAAGGCAGCATAAGATGTGGAAACCTCGAGGAAGGCAACGAACAATAGCACATGATGACTTGCAAAAAAAAGTGTGGGATCTAGGCATACACAGATCTGAACACATGATCAGGGGATCATGATTAATTTTAAGGTTGGGTGTATGATGCAGGAGCATCAAGACCATCTTCAATTATAAATATGTGATAAAAGGGGGGTGTGATAAATTTTAGTATTTTTTTATTTTTAATAAAATAGGAAGTGAAGATTATGTAAATATTCTTTTACTAAATAAAAGGATATGAGAGAAAAAGTTTAGGAGCAAAATTTGGGATAGAAATTCTATGTTTTTTCAGTTAAAATTAGGATAAGAGTGGATAAACGCTTCAAGCTTTAAATCATTATGTAAAAAGGAAAAAGCCTGCTTTTGTAAAAGATAAGGTGACCTATCCCTGATGTATGTATCCTTAATTATAAATAAAGAGGCAGCTAAATCTCTCATTAGAGAGAGGAGCGTGTCAGAAGTATTGTTATGAAAATTCCTCTCGCCATTTTGGAAAACTTTGGTGGTATTTTGTTAAATTGTATGCATGCATCCAATAGTTAATTGACTGCGTATTAAAAGCAGTTGAATCACTTTCTTATCCACGTCTTGATGCTTTACTCTGTGTGTATTAGAACAATTGAGATCGTCTGTTTTCATTGTTACGCTATTGGCACTTTGACCTCATTGTTATATGATAGAAGAGAATTCTGGTTATGCATAGTAATACAATAATTTCTTAAGAGTGACATCGTTCTCGGATTTGGATTACAGAGTTGGCAGAGAGGAGCTTCAGTTTGGAGAGTGAATCTCTCTCAAATCACATTTAGATAACCTCTCGCTGTAGTCTTGAGTGTTTGATCGTATAGATTTCTGTATTTAATTTGAATCGATGATTCACTTTCAGATTTGACTCTTTGAGAGGATGAGCTCGTTGCAGTTGTAATTTATGAAATATTCGGGCTGTAATTTATGTGTATATTAGGATTTACTCATCACGCCTTGGTCATGACAAGGGCCTTATCACAGTCAAAGGGAATACTCTGTTTCGCAGAGGAATTGCACCATTCTCTTAAGAGAACAACGATGGACGTGCGGATTGATAGGAGTTGAACTTCTAGAAAGGAGCGCTTGGCAGGAATAAATGCTAGGAACTACTAGAAATGCAGCTTAAAGGAGTTCCGTGGGTTTTATTTCCCAACTGTTGCATGGACAGTTGGAATTGACGAAGATTTTGAAGACGCTGTTAGTAGCAATAGAATTGCAACTATTTATAGTTAATAAGTCGATGGCTTGGGAAATTGCAGAATGCTGTGATTATGTTTGCGTAGTTATATTTACAATGACATTGGCATGAGAATTTGTCCTGAGTTATATTCAGATAGTCATAATGTATTAAGAGAAAAACATGACACGCATGCAATTCTGAGTTAGAATGTGGAAACAAGGACCAAATTCGTGGTTGCAAAAGATACCACTGTCGTTTGATGTAGAGATAGAAGTTCGATGCCTGCTGATCAATTTGATCGATACGCTCTCCGATTTATGGAGGTAATTTAAATGGCATGGCCAGATTGTTTGACTTGAATTCTTATCAGATTGAATTCTGTTATAAATAAATTGTGAGCATTGACACAAGTGTGAATCCCTTTAAATTTCTAAGTTATAAAGTTAAACTATATGTTGGGAAAAAGTTTCTGCAGTAAATGGTAGAATATGAATTTGCCAAGAATGTGAAATTACAGGCTTCCGCACATTTGTTGAAAATTGTTGCGTGTTGAAGTGGGATTGGGCAATTATTTGAGGTGCATGCTTTATATGTATGAGTGGAGAAAAGATTCTGGGTTATTTGTAGGCCAGGCTTGCATCATTTTCTTCTTCCCTAAGATATTTATTTTTAAGTTTATTTATGTATTTATGTGCTTTTATTTTTCTTTTCAATTTTTTTTGTACTGAAATCATATTTTTTCACGCAGTTAAAAATATAAAAAAATGCTCAATATTTTAAAATTAGTATTTTCCAGATGTTTATGTAATATTAATTAATATTTCAATGCACAACAAATAATTGTCACTAAAAAAAAATAAGTTTAAACATTTGACAAAAAATTACACATTTTCAATATATATATAATGAACAAAATACACATTTTGAGACTTGTTGTAAAAAATGACATGTCAAATAAACGATTTTATGGGAAAATCGTAACAAAAAAAAAAAAAATATATTATTTTTTATGAATTTTATGTTACAAAAATAATAGTAATGACAGTCTTTTTACAAAAAAAATGATTCACATAAAAAATAAAGTGAAAACAAGATAATACAACTATTGAACATATAACAACAATAATCAAATGCCCATACTTCTCATAAAATCTCAAAGTCAAAACATTACAAGTAAAACTAATGAATATCTCTCAGAATTGAGCTTGATTTGAAAGCATAACTTAAATGTCATCAACAATATCATATAATCCATGTTTATCATCTTCTACATCTTCATTAATTTCTTCTTCCATAATAGTTTCTACATGAGTTTCCTCATTTTCCTCTTCTAATGGATCTTTCATATCTGCAAATCTCCCAGAGTGTCATTTTCCAATCATTCCATAGAATGGTGGTTGAGGTTCCTTTTCCTTTTCTGCCAAACATAATTTATTAAAATATCCTTTCCTAAAACCAACTTCTTGCATTGCATATGGAATAAATTGAAGAGCATTAATTATTTGTTGAATAAAATTTCATTCTAGTGGTTCTTTTTCAATTGCATTGGAATTTCTTCTTTTTTGTAGGCAACATGCTAGTATTGTACCTAATCATCAAGCACAAAAAAATTAAGTAAATTAGCATAAACACATAGAAACAAAAAACAAAATATTAAAATTCAATTTTATATAATAAAACTTACTTGAACCTAAAAAAAATCCAAAACTGAATCTCCTTCATTTGGACATAAATATATAAGATAGTTAACCAATGCTTGCGGTTTTCGATAAATGTTAACTATCGCTCCTTTTGCATCTTTATCTCATATGTTAACTTGATTACGACAACATCAAGAACCAATATTGGATATGACTCTTTCCACCTACTTGATTCAGAAGAATAGACTTATAGCTATCATCTTTTGTTTGACACTCAACATGGATGAACTCACAATCACTTTTAATTGGCTGATCTTCAAAAGAAATAAAATTTAACTTTTTCCTGTAACATGACATAGTAAAAGTTCAATTAACTTGTACATAAAAAAAAAATGTAACATTAATCAAAGATACAGTTTCAATGTCTTACCATGTAGGTTGCATCCTTGAGTTTGATTTTCCCTTGAATCTTGTTAACAAAATTGCAAATTGTGTCTGAATGAAATGTCACAAATCTCCAAACTCGTGATGTTGTGACTTATTTAAATCCCACAACAAATTTATTAAAATCTTGATAAGTGTAAGGCTCACTATTATATCCAATGTCTAGGAAATTGAAACCATAAGGAATGTTTGCAATAACAAGGGCATATTCCATTTTAGGTATGACTTTTGCAATGTCTTCCTAATCACCTTGCATTATTTGATATTGGACAGTGTCCAACCCATTCCAAATGAAATGAGTAAACATAGGATCAAGTTCAACATTCCTAAGATGTTTCTTTCTCATCCTTTCCAACTTATTTTTTTAATAAAGCTATCAAAAGTATTTGGTACTCCACTTGGATCCTTATTCGACATCTTTAATGAAATAAGAAAATATGAGTATAAGTAATAAGATAAAACCAAATTACATATGAATAAAATGAATGTAAAAATAAACATACCTTTTTGAATGCAAGATAAAAATATTTAAGTGTTGCTATAGAACTTGATTCTTGGTAGCTCAGTACAACACCATTCCAATTCTCTTCATTCAACATTATAGCCATATGTTATTTTATTTTCATATAAATCTTATGGCTGAATGAATAAATTAAAAGTTATTAATATAGTGATATATATAACAAATAATACAAACAACAATATGTTATAATCAAACGAAAATTATAATCCAAGAAAAAGTAAAATTTGTTCAACAAACTTACTTTTGAAAATTTGAGTACATTTCGTCCAATGATAGTTCACCTCACTTCAGATGACATAATATTGATTTCAATACTTTGTCATCCTTCACTCGCAATGTTTTCCAATGTGTAATGGTCATATCATCTAGAAATTGCTTCATTTGAGGACCTGTCTTACTATTGGTACACATTATGGGTTTATACTTTTTAACCTTCTGAATTTTTATGGAAATATTCTCCCACATGTCAAAAATGTCATGATAAATTCTCATATCTTCCCTGTTGTAAATGCCAAATGGAAAATGTTATCCATGCCTCTGAATAATTTTGAAATTACTTTGCCACATTTTGAATTTATTCTAGCCTTAATTTGATAACTTGTTTCTATATAACATTCCTTCTGAAAGCTTAAACTAACTTTTGTCTTATCCCTACCATATTTTCTAAAAATTTATTATGAAAAAATATGACTGTTTCGATGAAATTCATAGACATTCTATATCCAGTATATGAATTATGATCCCATGCCAATAACTTTGCCTTTGTTTATATTAAACCAGCATAAATGATGCATTTCACTGTTTTTAAAAGTGAGTTATCAGGATATTCCTCAGTCAATTGTCTTTTGGCCTCTACTGAATGGCTCCCTCCATTTACGTAATATTTCTATTCAAAACATTGTGTCCTATGAGATGCCTCTTTGCTGGAAGCTTGACTTGCATCAGCAAGAACCCCATAATCCAAGACATGTGCATGTGGATTGTAACTGAAAAACAGTTTCAAATTATAGACATGTAGGTGATGTGCCTTTCTAATTTGATGTTGAGATTGTCCTTCATTTGACCTATAGAATTGGGTGACATTAAGCTCAAATGTTTTGCCACCATTAATTAATTTATTCTTTCTCAAGTGATCTCCAATGGAGTCTTATTTTCTTTTAATAATGTTATCTTCTAAATCAACACTTGGTGTTATATTTATTTGCTACCTTTGGAACTTTCACTTTGATCTTCATTGTTGGCTATGATTTTAACAAATTGATCAACTTTTGATTTCTTCTTCTTACTGGTTAGCATATCTTCTTCTACATAGCTAATCTCCTCATCATCAAGTGGAAGAGAGACAGACGTGGCCATTTTTCTTTTTGGTGTTTTATTTATTTTCTCCTTTACAACAATTGTTCTAACCTCCTCCTCACTAATGGTAACATATTTTTGAGCTTCAACTTCAGCTTCAACTACCACATTTTCAAAAGAAACATGTTTACCTTTTCTAGATTTACCCACCTTATGGATTCTTTGCTGATCCCCTGCATGTACTATTGTAGTGTCATGGATTGTTGATATTTTCTTCCTTCAACTTTCTTCTTTTTTCTCTGTATGGAAACTGCTAATCACATTCATAATAGTTGGCTCGAGATAATAAATACCCTCCAACATCATTAAAAGAGTCTCAGTAAAATCATATCAAAGAAAATACAATATGTCAATGATCAATCATTTATAAAAAATATAATGATCCGTACAATAATGCATAAGACATAAATATACATAAACATACTTACAATGTTATTTGAAATGATGGATATTATTTCTTCACACAATGGTGTAGATTCTTCATATCTATCATATTTGACTTTTGATATCTAACCATTTCATGTGACTTGGGAAATTTTACAAGAACCTAAACAATTTTTGGATTCGGCATGAAACATATCTCTCGTACTCTGCCCATGAGCTCATATGGTTCACCAAAGTTAAGCATACCACAATAAAGAGAGATATGTGGAGATAGCAAGATTACGAGCAAGTGGAAAATGCCAAAACCAAGTTTGGGATCATGGAGGATTTAACAAACCACTACACATGAATAGGAGATCATGAAAATTTTCAACTTGAGAGTCTTATGTGGGAGCATAAACCCCAAGTCTAGCATTGTTCCTAGACCTAGATAAGTCTTAGAATTTCCATATAGGAGTCAAATGTTTTCGATTTAATTTTACATAAATTACCAAATTTTCATATAATGACAAGTGTCCTAGTTTTAGAAAAAATCTAGTTATTTTAAAGAAGTTTTGGTGAATTAGCATTCTTAACCATGTGTCACTTTGTAAAAGAGCCAACCAATTGGGATGACATATTTTGTGAAGAAAGACAGCCGAAGAATAACCCGGTAATATAAAAATAAAATTGAATTATTGAGCTATACGTCAAAGGCGTAGAGAATAGAGGAAATGATCAAGGGAAGGATAGAAGCTGCCAAAAGCGGAGAAGGACTAAGTGTGGTCTAAAAGGAAGAGCGCCATTTTTGCTGCATAAATCTAGCCATATTGTACAAAACTTTTTTAATAGAAATCATGTGAATTTTCCTCGCATCTGTGTTTTAATCTCTATGCTTGTGTCTATTATGTCTACGTAAATATTGGTTGGACTGAAGCCCATTAAGGGTGTGTCAAACAGTGGATCAAATGTGTGGAAAGGTTTCCATAGGGCGGGATTAAGGGATGCATCGATGCCGAGAGTTTTCTGCACTGCATTTTGGTCCAAGGGTCCAAACGTTGTATGACGAAAGGACTCGTCGTGATGTAAATCAAGTTTGGGTGGAGTGATGCAAATCTATTGTTGAGAGATCCCCATCTCTTGTATTTCCCGTCGGGACCCGGAGGGAATTTGTGAGTCGATAACCCAGCGGGGTGTCCAAAACCTGACGTGACATCAAACTGAGATCTCGAAGACAATCCAGAAGTCATTTCGTTTTGGTGAATCTCAGACACTACGGAGGGCCAATGCCAGCGGTGAAGTGAGATCTGTCAACTGTCGATAATGGAATAGGTAGAGGGCGGCAAGTGATGGAAGTCACTAGCCCAAGCTAGTTAGGCAGTCCCATCAACCGACAAGCGTGACAAATGGACAACCCATTTCTGGTCTATTGCACGTAGGTCATCGCCGGGTGGGTATTAAATGAGCTGGGTAGTTTAATAGCAGGAGAGGTTGTTTGTAAAGTTATGGAAATTTCGGTTATATTTAGAAAAAATTTCATAATGATTTTTGTAAATCCAAGTTATTGTTGTTAAATTTTAAAATTTTACCTATAAAAGTTGAATCCATTTCCACCATCCAAAACATGATTCAAATACAACCTGTCAAAAATCTTTTGAAATTTTTTTACCTAAATTCCAGCTACTTTTAACCATCCATACAATTCCTAAAGCTCCTTAGACAACTCCCTCTTTTAATACCCATACCCATGACGGACCACTTTTTTGTTGCCCTCATCGCTCTACTATTGACTCTTAAGGTGTTGCAAAGTTGAGTATCGGTGGATGGCCGGCGGTCCCATCAATATTTATCAATATTTGTATCACCTATTGGATCACAGGGTTTTGGTAGCGACAAAGTGTCCCCGCATAGCCTGTGAGATTTCAGGAAGAAGTGCGGACATTGTGGGGGTGGAAGAATAATACTAGACCACAGTCTTAATTGGGAAAAGCTCTTTGTAACAATGTAGCTGGGGAAATGGAATTCATGGAAAGGAGTTGGAGCTGCGGCGCAAAGGAATATCCCAACACCGACAATTGGGCGTAGGGGACAAGGGTCTGAGCATTGGCTGGAGTTATGGTGGAAGTGCAAGGATAAAGTTTTGAAGCGTTGCAGGTAGTGAACTTGACCCACAGTCTTGATTTAAACGAGAGGAAAAGACTAGGCACAACTATTTTAATATGGGGTCATTTGCAGTGTGTGTAAAGTTGGGAAAGAAGGATGGAAGAAAACAACAAATTGGTTTTTTATTTTTGTTTAGTGAAATTTGAAATCCAACTACATGATTTATATTTATGGGTTCCCCAAAGATGTTATAGATGATGTGTTATTTAACGTTTTTGAAATCCAACTACATGATTTGTATTTATGGGCGTCTCAAAACTGTCAAAGATAATATAGATTATGTGTTATTTAACATTTTTTATATAACCAAAAATAAATTTATTTATTAAATAACTATTAAGCTATTTTTAATTTTTAAACTTTTATTCTAATTTTCATTAAATAACTATTAAGTTATTTTTAATTCTAACCTTTAATCCTAACTTTAAACATGGTTAATTTCAAAAATTTTAATTAAATAGAATTTCCTTAACCAAAAATACTCAATTTTTAACAAAATTAATTTTAATTTATTATAAGAATTTATATAATGAATTAAATCTTCTAAAAATAAAATAATATTAAAAACCTTTTATCATAATTTTACCCTAAATCTCCACTAATAATTCAACCGTTGATGACAGGACAACTAGTCAGCTTATTCTTTAATAACGGTTTTATATAACTTGATTAACATGATTATGGCTCAACTTTTCCAGTTTTTATTTTCCTCTTATATATTACATCTACTTATCAAATAGCCATTAAACTCCACTAACTCTAGGCCAAACATATATTTGTTGATTTACTCTTTATTTAATCTCAATAGTTGTTGATGCAATTACGGATCATTTATGCTCTGATTGTAGTAGGTTCCTTATTTAGTTTACTATTTTTTTCATTTGAATAATAGTGCAATTTAGTTATTCAAGGATAAACCATTAGTAGTTGGAAACGTATCTAAGAATAGAAAGGTTATTTTCCCATCCTAGATCATAAAACGTTTGGTACATTTAGGTCATGTTATTACAATGGAATTCGGATCATTACTGCATACATGGAGTTATGTACTAGAGTGCTAGCAAATTCCATTAAAAAGTTTTATTACGATAAAACTAGCATTTGCACCAAATGTTGCAAACGAAATGCAGTAAGGCATAAATTGAATTACACAAATACAACAAAAAAATACTTTGATAAAGAATAAAAATATATTGAATGCTCACATCAATGTCCCATTAACTAGAACCACTTAGTAGACATATCTATCAACATTTACGATTACACAGAATGATCAAGAAATTTCTCATATACAGACAACACCTTCGACAACAATTAGACACATCTATCAACATTAGGATTACACACCATGATTAGGAAATTTCCCATATACAAACAACACCTTCCACAACAACCTTTTCTCACATCCACATTTTAAAAAATGCCTTGGAACGTGATTGGAATACCCCATATTGCCTTTTCCATTATGTAGATAAATCTTCCATATTACTATTTTCATCATGAAGATTGTTAGTTCATTGTTGTAAAGTGTTAGTGTGTTAAATTCAATACTGTTCAACAAGTGAAAAACATTCTTTAATTAGCATAATATGCATTTTTCTCTCACCATTTATTTTTCAGTGTTTCATTATAAAACTTCCATCAAAGAACACAAGTAATAGATTAACATGTATTTTGTCTTCATTATTTTCATCACGGAGCCAAGAAACATGAAATCCTAGAGTGGGTGTTTATATCTGAACTGCTGCAATGGATGTGACCTGCCATCAAAAACAAAATTCCCATCCTCAGATGAACCTCATTCTTCTTTAGTTGACCACTTGATTTTATTCGATTCCCATCATTTTTTCTCCATTGATTTGCCCCATCTTGTTGTCTATCAAAGGATTGCCCTTGTCCTTCAAAGCATTACCACTAGTAATAAGGAGGTCATCAAAAAACACACTTTACAACTTTGAATAGGGCTGAGACATATCATACAAGAGTCTTCCAGCTGCAATATTTTGTTCAAATAATTCTAAGATCATTTTTCTTAAATTTCAATTTATAATAAGTCATATTTTAATATTTAAAATGGTTATTTTTAAAATATGTAGTAAACTAACAAAAAAAAGTATGCAATAATGTGCCAAATTATATAGAGTAAGTTATGTATGAGTGGGTACTATGAGATATTCTCATAACTTTGGAAATTATAATAATTGTTATTTTATTTCTTAATTACTAATAATTATAATACATTTAATATAGATGAAATATTATTAATTAAACAGAAATCTCAATAAACAAGTTCTAAAAACACTGTTTTTCACTTTCAATTATATTTTAAATTATCCCACATGGATGTCAACGATATGTCATGTACTTGTTCACTATTTTTTTATTGATATCATTAATAAACAACTTTTAAAAACACCATTTAGCACTTTCAATTACATCTCATGTACTTGCTTTGTTTTATTAATGATAATGACCATAAAAGTACATCGAAGCATATTCAACGCACCTTAGTTGCAACTTGCAAATTGCGATAGTTGTCCAGACTTCAAAGATACAGAATATACAGATATACGTAATGTAATGCAGGGCATCTTGTCACGCTTGGACAATATTTAACCAGTGCTCACTTTTATTACGCTCATTTTTAACATACTGTCTGCATACATAATTGGGAAAACTTGACAAAGAAGACGCCAAGATAAGATTATCGCATACACAGTTCTAATATTGAAATAAATTGCTCCCATGAATACCATTTCTCTCTGCCAGCATGACCTCTCCCCACATCAATTGTGATGTAATAAAAGACCACATGTATCTTGAAAGTCATTAAATTATTCCTTATGTCTGTCGCTATCCCAAAATTGCTAATGAATTTGATTAGTGTTGACCCACTGTAAAATATAACCTCCAACTCCTCTTTTCTTCTTTCCCTTTTTATCAAACTGCGCACATTTATGCTAGAATTACACGCATCCAATAGAATGGATCTGCACCGGTTGTTGAATGTATTCCATATAGAGGCATCTGACTGCATACGAGAAAGATTAAAAGGGAGATTACAGTTTAAAGAACCTTCTCCCCAAAGGGTACTTTTCGTTCGACTGTCTAGACTTATGGTAAGATTGAAAGAAATGGTCTCACAAGACAAAGCACATGAAACCCACCGCTTGGCATTTTTCCTTCTCCAAAGCACTGTTGTCATGTAATAACATAGTTTGATCATTTGAATATACATTTTCTATTTTAAATATAAATGGTTAATGTCAATATATGTGGCAACTTCAAAAATTTGAAATTTAAACTTTACAAAATTGAACTATATCATGGATTATAATTGCAAGATGGGTTCATTTCTAAAATTACTTTCTCTAAGCCCACAGGGGTTTGGTATCGTGGTAAGCGAATGGTCTACTAAGTCGTTCGTGCCACTGTGCAGGTCACGTGTTCAAGTATCGTCTTATCCAAAGGGGCCATTCCTTCTGGGTTGGGTGGTTCCTCCTAGCTGTTATAGTGGCAGCCAGTGGGATTCGACCCCGTGTAACACGAGTATGATACCACTGTCATTACTGATTCCGCTAGACATAAAAAATAAAAATACTTTCTCTAGAATTAAGGCAGTATTTTATTGAATGTTTCATTATTTGAATATACATTATCTATTTTAATTATGAATGGTTAATCTAAATATACATTTTGTGGCAACCTCTTTTTCATTCGTTATATGATTGAATAATGAAATTTCTATTGTGTAAAATACTTCTCATCCTAAGACCACATATCACCATATATACACTAATTGGCGTCCTAATCAAAGCATATTATATTAATAAAAAATAATTCAAATAATGGAACAGAATTATAGTAGAATTTAACATGTTAAAACCATATATGTAACAAGATTAGCATCAGCCAACCAAAAGCAAAGTTGTGCATTTTATATCTCAATAAATTACCAGACAAAAAACCCCACCAAGCTCAAATGCCTGAGCATTTTGGCACCACTCGCTATAATAGCCAAACATAAACCATCTATTGTTGTAAAACTAAGATCCAAAATTTTCATATTAGTACAGAGACTCATTGCAAAGAAGGATGTACAATGAAGGAAATAGGAATGGGAGCAGTAGGAAAGATTGGCAATATGTAGAAGAAACCACCTTATACCATGCTCCCACTCCTCCAAATTTTAATCCACATAATACATGCCTTGTCTTCTCAAAACAAACTAGGAAAAGAGGCCTTCTCCAGTGAAACATGATAAGCTGGTGGCATATGGAAGAAGAACATAGATGAAGGGAGATGTGATATCTTATATGATGTAGATGTTGTCTAGTTTGGAATTGTTCCTTTGCAACATAAATTATTGCATAAAAAAATAGGTAATAAACTAATTTAACTTTACAAGAGGCTTACCTAGGCCTACACGAATGGAGACCCTCAATTTCATGAGGTATGTGCCCTGTGACCATATTATATGATAGGGCTAGTTGTAGTAAACATTTCCCAAGAGTTCCATTTATACTACTCGATAATTGGTTCAGAGCACAATTTAATTTTTCTAGTTGTTGGAGGTGGCCAATGGATTTCGAGATTATTCCAAAGAGATTATAATTATTATGTTTAAATATTTATTATTTTTATGATGAAATTGAGATTGATATGTTTAATTTAGAAGGGATTGTATAATTAGGCATTTCTGATCTAGAGAAATCTATGCTCTCAGTTGTGCTTAGTGGTTCACCTCTCACACCTTTCCAAGCACTTATAATGTTTAGCTTTGAAGGAAGCACATCAAAACAAATGCTAAGTATTAACTGCTAAAACTAAATTGCAAAGAGTTTTTTCTAGTGACAAACCTCTCAAGGGCCATTTTGCCGACATAAGGAAGCAAGGTGTAGTGGCTAACCTTCTAGGCCAGTTATAATGTTGTCTAACATATTACAAAAAGCAACTTTAAAAGGATACATAATATTAATTTCCTAGCTAAACAGTATAAGAGTTGGTAAATTTATGTTTGTAAAAGTTGACATACATTGCAAACCCAAGACAAATTAGTTTGTGTTAATTCCAAATGTAAAATCTACTTGCAAGTGAAAAGGCTACAAATGAATTCTACCAAATAATTTATTCTAAGAAAAAAATATTATATTGTCAATTATGTTTAATATTCCTTATTCTAGTTGTGCTCCCTAATTGACAAAGACATTGACTCCCTTATTTAGGTTTCTCTTGACGTGGAAGAATTCAATATGATCACATTTGTCCGTAGCTAGAATTATTCAATGTAGATCTGTGTGGAGTAACTACTCATTATTTACTTGAAGTTTAATCACTTGTTGGATGACTATCATAGAGTCTCCAAAAAGTGATAATTGGTGAAGACTTCTAGACGAAGCCATTTTCAAAACCCTCCAAAGCACAAGAAATTCAACTTGATTATTTGTTGAGATTTTTAGCGCCTAGAAAAATTGAATCACTCTTTCTTCTTCGGGGCCAAATGATATGGATAATGTTACATGATATGTATATGAGGTAAATATATAGGGTATATTGTGCATTATCAAACTCATTAATATATATGGTCATGCCACATAGTGTGACAAATGAGAAGAAAATGATCCTTTGGGAACTAATAAGGATGTTGGCAACCAAAGAGAGGTTGAAGTTTAACAACAACTAAGGTGAAGAGACATTAAATTATAATTCCATATTTAAAATATAATTTTAATGCTATATTTGCTAACAAACTAAATTGCATGATAATTAATAATAAACTATATTCAAATGTATGTGGAGATGGATGGTATGAAAGATATTTCAAAGAAATTTGAATATTATAGGTTTAACTATGTGCATAATTTATGCTATAAGATAATTGTATAAGTGGAAGAAAAATAAAGAAATAAATAAAAACAATATCAAATAGTATTAGATAAAGTATTAGATAAAGGGAATAAATTGTAAGTTTTCTATGAGCAATTTAATTGGTAATAGTCATGTTATAGTAGTAGTGGTAGAAATCAACTTTGCATTAAAAAATAATAATAGAATTGCAACTACAATGGAAACAATGAATATTTGTTTTCTAAATAAAATCTCACAATATTGTATAATAGCATACCTGAAGCTACCTACCACGAGGCTCACATGTCTCATTTGTTTGCACGGAACCATATCCATTGGCTATAAGGGCACGTTGATGAACAAAATCTACCACATTTGATGTTAATGGTTCCAGCAGCAAAATGGCCTCACTTAATTATGTGCCTATACAATAGACCCACAGCCAAGGCTCCTCCATATCTGACATGTGGATTATATGACTCAGACAGTAAAGAAACTATTCATGTGGTCTCTTAAATTTGCAGAGTTTGATTTAGCACCATCATAAAGGAGCAAAAGAGCATATACTAACCCCCTTGTTACTATTCTTACAATTTTGAGCCAAATGCTCCACCAAGTTGTAGTACAAAATTCATAACAAATCAAGTCTAAAATTGGTTTAATAATAAAAACATGGTACACTGTAAGATAGCACATAAACCTTTGTAGGTTCAGAGTATAAAACAAATCCAAGTACTAGCACCGCAGTTCTTCTCACATCATCACTAACATCAAAAACAACGAAGTGCAATAGATGATGAATGGATTTGTTATTGGATGTGCCCCTGTATGGGAGGGCGAGAGCATAAATCACACCATATCATAGAATTGGATACTAATCACGAGTCATTTGTTCTATAAGTATATCTACCTATTCTCCTCTTCCATATACAGTTAATGATATTTCAAGCACCAGATCCTTGTACATAATTGTTTACAAATGGACATATTAAAATCTGGTGGAAAGTTTCAAATTGAGTTGAATTAGATAAGGAAAAATAAATCTTCGAATAATATTTTCAAATGAAATATTTTTCAAATTTCAGACGTAAGTAACCACCAATACCTAATAATCATTCCATGTTGAGTACCATGTGCATATGCAAGTGCCTCACTACCCTTTTCACTCGTAGTTCCAACTATAAGCAAGGCCATACTTATGCCAAATCCTCTCTAGAAATTGCACTATCTAAGTAAAGAGTGTTTAGGTGTGCTGAATGTATGCACCTCATTCTTAGTCTTGATCTAGTTGTGTCCCATTTCCTTCTTCACCCCTTTGTCTTTCATCACCTTTATAATATTGGCTTTATCATCTCATCTACTAGCGACAACATAGATGTTGGACAACTGCACATATGGTCCACTTCAATGTGGTTCCAACTTTGCATGTTTTGCTAGCTCTAACAAACCTTCAAGGAATTAATTTAATGTGCACATATCTACTCCCTTAAAAAAATTCAATATACTTTTCTTGCACTGGAGCAACTCAAGCAAGAGTTGAGAGATTTTCACAAAATGGCTCGGCTTGAGCTTTCCTTTCAGATGTAATATCCACCTACAAAAATGAAATTAACTTGAATAAGCATAGAGGAAGAATGGGTTATGTAGACAGCCAAATTGAGAAGAAGCCCAAGATCATAAAATGAAGGAGCAGTAAACTTTAAATAACAATGTTAAATTGACCCTAATTTTCTCAATACAACTATGACCATAAACAACACTAGTGTGATACACTCCATTCCTAGATCTAAACTACAATATTGTGTACAGAACCTTTGTGCACATTTTCACTAAAGAGAAAACCATTACATATAATAAGGTGACAATAAGACAAAGATAACATAGATATGAAATGGGAAATAACAAATAAGTGGTGACAAGACTAAATAGTTATGATATTAAATTTAACAAATAACCTTCCAACTATTATAACACTTCAAGGAATGGTAAAGGAGCTCTACAAAATCCAGAAAAAGATGTTGACTTACGAACTGCCATTTAATAAAAATATCCCATTTATGTTAAGAACTTGTAAAAGTATGGAATCAAGTTGCAGGTGGCAATTACCTACATTTCTTCCCCCTCCTCATCACTATATTTTGGGCCTCTCAGGGGTCTTGCTTCATTAGAAATGTTTTCCTCATCCATAGCAGTTTTTTGATATGTTTCTTTCTTTGTTCTCACTTTAGCCTTTGCTAATAGATACAAAACAACAA
This sequence comes from Pinus taeda, assembly GCA_000404065.3. NCBI lineage: Eukaryota > Viridiplantae > Streptophyta > Pinopsida > Pinales > Pinaceae > Pinus > Pinus taeda. The sequence goes on from APFE031358400.1 coordinate 123,122, forward strand.
TTGGCAATTTTACTATAGAATTTTATGTTGGAGGTGTTGTAGGATGAGGATACTCATATAAATAGGGCTTCGCATGTGAAATAAACTTAAATTTTGGCTACAGAAACATTGTGCCATTTTCACTGAAGAGAAAACCATTACATACAATAAAGGTGGAAATAATACAAAGATATCATAGATATGAAATGGGAAATGACCAATAAACGGTGACAAGACTAAAATAGCTATGATATGAAATTTGACAAATAACCTTGTAACTATAATAACATATCAATGAATGGTAAAGGAGCTCTACAAAATCTAGAAATAGATGTTGACTTATGCACTTCCATTTAATAAAAATATCTCGTTTATGTTGAGAACTTGTAAAAGTATGGAATCAAGTTACAAGTGGAAATTACCTGCATTGCTTTCCCCTCTTTATCACTAGATTTTGGGTTTTTCATGGGTCCTTCTTCACCAGAAATGTTTCCCTCATCCATAGCTCAAAAAAATGTAGAAGTGGATACCAATACCAAAATTGAGTAAATAATGCCATAACAACATCAACAGTAATTTTGTCATGCTTAGTCCTAAATGACAACTTAATTGAGACATTCCAACCACCTGCATCTAAAATACCACAAGCTAAAATTTCACCCATCTTGCTCATGGTGTCTTCATTCTTGTCAAGAATGATCTTCTCAAGTTGACGCCTGAAATAAGAAATAAAAACAATGTCAGGGTGATTTATTGCAGAAATACCTAGGGTTTGAATGTAATAAAATAGCACCACCATTCTTGCAACTATAATGGAAACAATCAACATTTGTTTGCTAAATAAAAGCTTACAACATTGTATAATAGCATAACCGAAGCCACCTACACAAGTTTCATGTGCCTCATTTGTTTACACAAGAACCTTAGCCATGGCTACGAGAGAACCTTGACGAACAAAATCTATGACTATAAATGTATTACTAAATATATCATTAAGTTTTAAAAAACCATAACATGAAATTTAAATTACCTTATTATTTTTCTTTCTCCATTTTTTGATAATAAAATATTCTACAAAACATTTACATAATGCTATGAATATTATTATATTTTTATTTTCCCTTTTATTTATATTTTTGTTCTCTATTTTGTTGATGATTTTTGAATGTTTCAATTTTATAACTATTTTTATTTTGTTTATACTTTTTTATATAAATATATAGTCAAAATCATATGTTCCTAAAATTTGGACAATGAAATTAAATTATTTAAATGTCTTATAGTTCAACTCTATTAGAAGTACTAATTAAGTTTATAGATGTATATATTTTACAATAGGTTTTCCAGGTTACAATTTAATTATCAATAATTATTAGATGATGGGTAAGGATTTAATCTCCATAGAATGTTTTAAAATACTCTTAGTAATAGTTATAGAGCAAAAGTTGTGATTTATTTCAAAAGTAGTTATGTGCTTTTGATTAAATTGATTAATTGCAAAAAATGTCAAATGAACATGTGTCATATCAATATATGTTATGGTTTATGCATATGTGGTATTAGGAAGCCATGGTATTGACCTATAGTATTATAACAAAGTCTCTTTATAGATTAAGATTTTCCAAAGTAAAATAGAAGTGAATCTTCATAGTTAAAAATCTTGTGACATGTTTTTTAAATATCTATATATTTGACTAATATCTTAAGTTTTTTTACAATTAATAACATTTAAAAAAATTATAATTATATTTTTTTGTTTTTTATTTAATTAAAATTTCTCTTACAATAATACTTTACTAGATAATATTATAATACACAATGTACACACTAATATAAAATACACTTGAAAATAAAAATGATGTATGTGAATATTATATTATAAGTTTATAAAATATTGACAGTTGTTATAAAATTTACATGGTAAATATCATATAATTAACATTATTTTTATATTATTTTGAATAAACTTTTAATTTCCAGGGTAATTCTACCAACATTCACATTTTCTTTCGTTCGCTGGCAAAGGGAGAATGCCTAAGATGTCAATAAAATTCATAATACTATGTTATATATATTTTGAAATTTGGAAAATAATGCGGTGAATGCGGGATTAAACATGTAAATTGTGTTTACGATTTGTTATCATGTAGGGTCACGACAATAGGGCGTTATAAATAGAACTGAAATGGTTACAAATACTTCTCATTACCATAAACATTAAAAATGTATGAACTCAAACTCTTGGAAATTATGAGTTTGGAAATATCACTACGCCTAAAATAAAACACGCTCTTACGACGGAGTCAAAACTTGTAAATGAAGCAATATTGACGAGGGCCTGATTGTGAATATTAAATGAGTCATAAAAAACCTCAAAAACATATGCTTTTAAACACAACAAACATATTTCTAAGAAACCAATTTTTTGTTGACTTGTTCACATTAAAAACTTACTTGTTAACACTAGAATGTGACATCATGACTGACGCGATAAGCATTGGTGTGGCATTTCTTTGCCACCAAATCAACCCTGCACCACTGAGTTATCCTTCGCCATTTCATGCAAAATATGCAATGAATTAAAATCAAAATTAGCATTGTTGTTATTATTGGCAGTGGCATTGTTAAGATTTTGAACGGAGGGATCTCCATATCCCTGCATGCATTCACAGATTGGTAAGAGGCCACAAATGAAGTCTTGCGCCAAACTATTTTAACCCTTCCTCCTTAGGTGACCACTTTAATTTTTCCCCATTCCAAACACTGAAGTGGATCCTCCTGGGTCGAGTACTTAGGCATGGGATATACGCAGATTCTTCAATGTTCTTTAATGCCCTGATGGACATAGAATCTATCGAAAACCTGGTTACAAACTTCAAAACATATCATAAACATATAAATAAAAAGTTTGAAACAAGATTGAATAATGGCACAAAAACATACTAATAACACCACTAAAACCATTCGGTTGTTGTCATCGAATCGTAACATGGTTGTTCCACTGCTCAAATCTAGAGCATGGCTGGTAAAGCTACCTTGTTGCTCCACTGCTGCAATATCACACAAAATTAGTGAAGCTACTTCGCTGCTCCATCGCTCATACCTAGGCCATAAAATCTGACCTACTCAAATTGTGTTGCCGAAAATGCTAAATATCTTGGGAAGGGAAATCAATGTTATTTCAATGGCATTTCATGGTAAAAAATAATATTACCTTTCTCATAGTAGCGCAGTGCGACGTGGAGAAATGATCCCTCGACCATGAAGCGATCAACCACCCAGCTGATTCATCAGCTGGATAATGGAAACGACGTTGATTCATTGAGGACATAATGGAAGAGACCCCATCATCTAACAACCTAAATGAAGAAGTAGAGTACCCGATGAATTGTTTGTTAATCCCTGCCACTACAATCAAGAAACTGGTAATTTGATACGTCACATCTGGATGTTAAGACGGTTGGCGGTTCGTATGGAAGATAGTTGACAGTTATTGCAGGATCCTACGATTGAGTAACAACCGTTGCACATGGCATTGCTCAATTCAAATCAATGGCTAATGATTACCCAATCGTCTAACAACAAAATCGAATGGCACATATTTTGACATGACAACAGTTTGGGGAGTTCATTTTAGAGGGAAACGCCTTACGACGTAATTAGAAAACAGTCGAGACGCTAAAAGATAATATTATATTATTTTTCTTCGACTTATTCTCAAGTTGTTATTCAATTATTTCTGCAAAATAACGGAAACATTTGAAAATAATTTAAGAAATATAAATGACTTAGGTATTGTCATTTTACCTTTTCCCAATTGTGTCTGGTTGCATATTCAAGATTGAATCGATCCATAGCTTCCCGTAGTTGTTTCAAATAGAAATATAATTAAAACGTAAATTTAAAATTTAGTTTTGTAAGTTTAAAAACGTAAATATGAAATTTAGTTTTCTAAGTTTAGTTGTTTTTGATATTTTTATGTTAAATGGAATAGTCTAATATCGAACTAGCTAAATAATCAAATTTATTTTTGTAAGTTTAAAAATGTAAATATGAAATTTAAAAATATCAACTACAATTAATATAAACTTAGATATTGTTTCACTTCTATTTTAATTTATTATCGAGAATTGGAATTTAAATGATAGAAAGACACAGAATTGGAATGAAAATTCACTTCAATTTGATCAACTTTTGTTGCTTGCAAAGTGTTGACGGTGTTGGACCTGCCAATAAAGGGGATCTCCTCGATGTGAAGTCCCAACTAGACCTCACATCGTTTGGTGTAGGAGTCTCATCTGGTATGATGGTCCAGTTGTCATTTACTTAAAGATCTGCCTTAGCTCTAGCTGTCAGCACATGCGCGTTATGTTGGTATCTCTAAACAACAAGGTGTGTGTCTGGTGAGTGTGTAATGTAAATGTGTCAAGGTTCTCTTATTGCTAAGAGGGAGGGTGAAGTGAGTCTCTAAGTGAGAGGTAGTAGTACCACTGAGGAAGAAAAACGCGAACCAGAAAGGGATTGTCCAGCATCTAGCGGAATAGTCCACAACAGACACGGTAGTGGTTAAAACCAAAGTACAAAGGAAAATGCGTACACCATCCAGCAGAGTAGTCCACACGGATGTGACAGTCGCTATAACCAGTAAACAAGAATGGTTTTTCTAATTTTCGGTGGAGTAGTTCACCAAGACGAGAGAATAGTGGTAAACAATGCAACACATCTTCAACAATGTAAGTACTGAAACAACCAAAGTAGTTCAAATATTTTATTACAGGTTAAGCAAACATACATTACAAATGTTTAAAGAGTAGTCTTACAAACATCTACAAAACATGAGTGAAACATGTTAGCCTTAACAGGGTTCTGAATTAAGCAAAAGTCTCAAGACACATATGTACACCATACATCACTAGTCCTAGTAGTGGGACATTGGAGCCACTCCTTGCTCGTCAAAGAACATACTACAAACTCTCAAGGTTATGTGGGAGGAGACGAAGTGAAAAAGTCTCTTGCTCATACAATGGGAGGGGTATATATAGCCAAGGGTGATGCTTGACCCTTATGACCCTTGGACTACCTCATAATTGTTCAACTTCCTATGACTTTTCCATTGATATGTCTCTTCAGCTTCTTGTGTGCATCCATTGGAATCTCATTTTACATTACATTTAGTTACAACAGATATGGTCCATAGTGGTGATGTGGCCAAGACAACTCATGACACAACTCGACATGACACTGTTGACATGTACTGGCTGACTGTGGTTTCCATGTCAAGTTGTTACACTGTTGAGTGATGGATGTACTCTTGGTGTGCTTTGTGTTCACCTCCACATAGCTTGGTGCTATGGGGTCTCCAATGGTATTGGTCTTGCAAGATGGTTGCATGCATGTGTTTCTTTCACTTTTTGGTTGATGTGCTTTGTTTGTCCATCCAACTGCAAGTACGTCTTCTAGCATGTGTGCTTCTTCTTCATCCCGTTCGTCACCTCGTTATGATATATCTGTGTGCCTGTTTTTACAATTCACTCATGATGGGACGAAATCAAATCCAAAACCTCTTAGCCTAGCATGATGCATTGTTTTCCGTGTTTAGGTGACAAGGAAGGAGGACAAGTTAGTAAGACTGTGCAGAGTATAGCTCAGGCTGGGATGAGAAACCTCGGGGCACAATCTTCATTGTCAGTAAAATTGGGTGGTGGCCACTGGGAGGCAGAATTGTGCAGTGAAGGACACCAATGTCAACTGCAAGGTGGGACCCTGAGGGGGGACACCTCTACACAGTTTCAAGAGGGAAGACAAAGCGAAGCTACAAAGGGAGTGTTGTGTAGTTTTGCACAGTTTCTAGAGGGAATACAAAGCAGCACTACAAAGGGATTGTTGTTCAGTTCTACACAATTTCTAGAGGGAAGATAGAGTAGGGTTGTAAAGGGACCTGTTGAGCATGACTGCCAATTTCTGTGAACAGTGAAACAACAGGGGAATCGCTAGACATGTTTGCACAATTTCTGAAGGCAATACAGAGCAAGGCAACAAGGTTCAGTTGGGAAGTTCTGTGCAATTTATGAGAACAATACAAAACAAGCTAGCAGAGGACCAACTAGGCATGTTTGCGCAGTTTTGGAGAACAGTGAAGACACAGGTCTCAAAGTAGTGCAGGTTTTCGGTAGGTAAGAAGGAGGCATGATAACTGTGCTTGAGAAATGCGCAATTGAGTTTGGTCATGGAGGCAGTCTCTATGCAATTATGGGAGGCAGACTGACTGCTCACCTCCGTGATTGCACAATGCAACTACCCTAGAGGACAACCTCAAACATTGCATAGTTCCGGGCAGCAGAGCAGGGTCATAGAGGGCTGAGACTACACAGTGCAGCTGAGTCAGGACCTGGTGGAAGAGGGTTGTTCAATTGGGCAGATTTTTAGGAAAATGGCTAAGTGTCAAAAGCAAGTGAACTTGTGCACACTAACGTTGTGATCATACACTTAGCATACTTGACAATGGGACAACATAGATCACTATGACAACAAGACAAAACATGTTCTCGGTGAGACTGTCTTAGAGTTGAGAGCGACAAGCGCAACACTTGAGATAGACCTTCAGACGACCGTGATGACACTTATGTGATAGTGCTTATAACTTTATGCATGAGTACGAAAAATGTTTACATAGTGGAGACTACCAAAACACACAAATCCAAACCTTCAAACTCACCAGAACTAGATCGCAAGCATGACAAAGCAATCAACATGCCGAAAGACAATTGTTGGTCAAACAAGCAAAAAATGTGAAAGGACTTCACAAGAGTTGATGGAGTGAGTTTGAATTTTTGCAACCATCAAAGGAAAAACCAAGGAAGGCTCGAAAATTTGGATGCAAGCCAAAATTTTGGAGGGTGTTACAATCACTACAACACTTAGCGACACACTGGTTGAATATCAGCTTCTCTGTTTTGGTTCATTTTCAGCGTAGGACCTTGGCCTTTCGAGGAGTATTCATACATTGTGCAGATCACTTCGGCTTCCCCACTTACAACATGGACAGACGCAGTTCACCTTGTACTGACTCAGTTAGACACAAGACAAAATTCAACCAGATCATAGTGTTTCAAATTGGGAAGGGTAATTTGGCTTGCGAGCTTAAGATTTTCAGAGTATAGTTTTTCATCTCTGATGTTTCTCTGATACTAGCAGGCCTGGACAACACCTTGACAGAGTCATGTAGCAACATAAGAATTGCTCCACTGCCAACAAGCCTAGACAGTACCCCATTGGAGTTCCCTGCTTCATCTCTCCGCACATGCAACCTTTCTCTTTTTTCTCCTTTGTCATTTTTTGAAAGAGAACTGTGCATAGGCACTTATTTATTTTTGAGGTGGAAGAGGGATCCTGACTTATTGAGAGCAGCAGAGGTTGTTCTTTCAGAGAAGCATATAAAGACCTTTGATTTAGGTCTTCTCATTTAGATTTTCCCCTTCTCTGTTTCTACTAGTTAGATAAGATTTAACACAGCATAGTAGAAAACTGAGTATAGGCATGAGGTTTCTTAGACTAGACACGGGTTCATGGTTCGACCAAAACTTTCCTTACAGATGGATCATATTTTTCGTCAAGACTTCATCATACATAAGTTACAACCAAGCACAAAGAATATGGACACAGGATTGGCCAAGCGTTACAGTGTCACAAGACTATTTGAACTTTAGCCACATACCCATTTAGAAACCAGGACACAGTGCATGCACAACACTTATTTGTGTAGTGTAAACAAATGGAAAACTCAACATGAAAGGAAAAACAAGATGAGAGGAAAGGCATACACAACATGGAAACAAAACCAGAAGACAAGAAAGCAAAATGACTAAAGAAACAATGTAAAATAAGAAAATTGTGATGGACTACAAGTGCAAGATGAGCGCAAGGAAGGGAAAAATGAGATGCAACTAATCCTACTCCTATACTAACAACTAAACGCTCAGTGTTATGTGAAATGAAATTTCCAGTGAAGCCACTATAGTCACTCCGGACTTGCATCCATAAAGATACAAATAAATAAAACAGATAAAAAGTAGTGTGCAATAGAAAATACAAAAACTTGAACAAGTTGCACACAAAAATGAAGGTCTTGCATGTGGGCAAAAAGATGTGTCACAACCACCCAATACATGTGCTTACCTTTTTTATGGATACCCTTTCTAAACAAATCTTGGAAGCTTCTTGCCGTTGCGTCCCTGTCTACACTGAGCTTCTTAGCAAGCGCAAGGAAAGATTGAAATTTGTTGCCTGCAACATGGCTTGCCAAGTAAGATTGTTCCAACCATTCAACAATTAGATCATAAAATTCATGATGGCTATTTGGAAATACTCTTGATCTTAGAAAAGACGGATTTCTGATTCGAGAAATAGGATCACGATGGGAATCTGGAAGGGAAAGATAGATCTGATCAATCTCAACAGTCATGCCAAGACAATGAGGACCTTCCATAACCATCCGTGAAGGCTAAAGTGCCTCACCTACTTGAAAAAAGTCTGAAGAGAAAGATGGTAAACAATGAAGATCAGAGTGAGAGAGACAATTGTCATCGGGTGTACCCATGGGAAAATGATACATCGAATGAAAGTCACCCAAGATAGAGAAATGAATAGATGAGTTAGTTGAGACATCGGATTCCTAGTTTGCAATCAAAAAAGAAAAATCATTTGAACAATCTTGTGAACGCTCTGAACAATGGAACCAAGTTCGTTGTGAGATAGACATGACAGACCACCTTCTTACAACTGGTGAAACATTTCGCAGACATCATGGTCATCACAGGAAGTTAAAAAGGACACCAACACTGTGAATGTGTGAAAATAGTTGGGGTGTGGTGAATGGGGAAGAACTTGATTTGTGTGATAGCTTGTGCACTCATCATCACCCTGGGAGATTTCTGGTGTGATGTATGGACAAATTTGTAGTGCAAGGATCACAAGAAGGTCAAGGAGTTGATCATGAAGAGGGAAATTCGATAAGTATGATTGTGGGAAAAGAGAGTCTTTGAGATGATCAACTTCACAATTCCATGATTTTATGAGATTCAGACATTCCAAACCCGAGTTTGACGTAAGAGATGTGCATGAAGGCAGATGTGTTGTAATAGATTTGTGGATTTGGTCATACGTAAAAGTTTGAAAATTTGAAAGATCACGCCCGGAATACCAAACATTTTTTACACAGGGATCCACACTAAATGAAACCATGCAAATAGACTGATTGTGCATGAGAAACCAGATTTGATTGAGTTCGGAGGGCTTACTAGAGTCATGAGGTCCTGACATAACCATTAACGGATGTTGAAGTGCCTTGACTTCCTGGTATGTTTTGGAACTTTCCAGAATTGCATAATTATATTTTGAAGTTTGAACCAGATCATGCATGGCATGAGGATGACTATTGTTTCTGATTTCAAAACTGTTCTCAGGATGGAAGCCATCTCTATCACAGTTTGCACCATATTTTTTAGCTTCAACAAGCTAATTTGAAGAGTTGTCTTCATGCAAAAGAAGAGATGACATGGAATGGGAAGTACGCCTTATGATTAGATTGTTTTCAACTTTATCAAAGACAATATCACTTCCTTGTGTCAATTGAGGAGATAACTTATTAGATGAAGAACAAGAGAATGTGGAGTATCTCCGACACATGTGGATGCGTTGTGAATGGTAGGACACACGAGCAAGTGAGGTGAAGAGGAGGTTTTGATATGAATTTCTTCTTTGATTGGAGCACATTTTAGATCTAAGTTAGAGTCTTCATGAGAAAATGGAAGATCACATGATGTGCTTGGGCATTCGTCACAACATATGGAAATATGAGAGTGATGACTTCCCAAGACTCGGGGTTGATTGAAAGAATTAATTGTACAGGATGTTCCATTGAGATTAGCAGATTTATAATCATTCAAGAATGGAAGCTCATCGTTTTGATACACACAATTTTGAAACAGAGAGGGAATATTGATAGTGTCCTCACCTTTCTGCTCCTCTGCTTGTGTAATGTGTCTGCCTTGCGCCTAAAAGCAATTTGAGCCAACATCTAGAGAATCAAGAGAATGCGAACAATTGGCTCGTGAAGTGGATTGATCAAGCTTGTCATGGTACAAGGAGTCATGGATTGTAGATAATGGAGGATGGCAGAGATGCATTTCAAATTTGAGAATTGATTTATGAACAGTGACATCCTCTTGCATAATGGAGGAGTGAGTTTTCAGTGTAGGCTTCCTGAGCCATTATGGAATTTCCTCTATTGAAGCGGGAAACAGATGAGAAGATGGGTTGGGGACATGCTATGCAAATTTCTTAGCTTTGAAATCACCGCAATGGGCCACACACATTGAGACCGGAAAGGGAGGAGGAAAAGGAACAAATGGGGTGTTGGGCTCCCCCTCTGCAATATGAGGTGCCTCATGATCCAGAAGCATTGGGGAGGAAGGAAAATTAGGAGGTTCATTGAGAAATATGAACCAAGCATTTAAACTCTTCTCTCAACAAGTCAAAGTTCACAAGTTGTTCAGGAATTTAATAACAGAGGTGAAGGAAGCAATCAATAAACTCCTAACCTGTTTCGTCAGGCTCCATACTTAAATGACATATTTTTTCATGGAAATCCCAGTGGCTATACTCATCAAACGTTTTAATCATCATTTCAGAAAGTTGCCCAAATGAATCGATAGAGGCAAAGGGTAATGTGTAACACTAACGTTGAGCATGACCTTCGAATGTGAGGGTGAGTAATACGGTTCAGACATCTTCATACTCTATCTTGTGGCGTAGGCAAAAGTTTATAACTTGGCGCACATGTGCATGAAAATATGGTTCACCCTCACCATTGAACTTTAACTTGGACAGGTCATGGATAAATTCCGCGAGGATGGTATATACGAACATTGTAGAAAGACATCCTGGGATTATGATGTGAGGAAGAACCATTTTTAAATAAGAGATTCAAACTAGACTCTATGGGAAAAACTTGTCGTCTGGCCCTCCTTCTAG
>APFE031358404.1:0-38595 GCA_000404065.3 Pinus taeda
TATCATTAATAACATTTATAATATTGATCAAGTTATTTTTTTTTTTTCCACTGGAAAAATCCGTAAATTTCATTATGATTGAAAATTACATATTGATAATGTTATGCGCATATGCTTGAGGTCACTGTTATAACAGTGTGCCTGTTAGCTTCAAAATAATAGGTTCAGTTCTGATTCAGATGTTCCACGCAGGGTCATCTTTCACTTTGCAATGATTTTATATGTTTACCAAAAAAAAGTCTTTTGGCTCGCTTAACTGTTCAATATATATTTAAGTATTTCATAAATACTGTTATCGATATGTACAAAAATTTATCAGATAGTTATTGCTCTGGTGCATGTTGATATCTCGGATCTATGTATGGGCATTGGTAGTATTTGTACTCCTACTGTCCTTGTACCTCTATGATCTACCATACTCCTCTGTCCATCATCGTGGCCTCCTTGGATAATCTGTCAACACTCTCGTTGTGTTCCCTGTAGATGTGTGAACATGAGATGTTGTTAAATGCTGCTTTGAATTCGAGAATCTCATTCAATATAATGCTGAGTGTGTGGATGTGACAATTTGTAATGTTGTTAAACCAATTTACGATGGTTTTTGAATCCCCGAATATGTTAATGCAAGTGATATGATGACTCATAGCAAAATGAAGTAAGTGGCGGAGGGTAATAAGCTCTGCAAAGTTGTTCGTTCCCGCGCCCAGGCCTGCTTTAATGCTGTTCAGTTTTGTAAATGATGAAACTGCCCCCACAGCTCTGTTGGTTTGCGGCTCCTTCAAAGAATGCCCACGGGGTGGTATGATCGATACGGGGAGGCGAGTGAGGGTGGCGTACATGCGGTTGTGGGGGTTTTGGCAGTTCATTATATGCAGCAATGATACCAGCCTCCATCAATTTCCCAAATACAGGGCGGTCTTGAAAAATGATTCAATTTCTAGCCTTCCATATGTGCCAGATTACTATGGCAAGGAGGCTTGTCATCTTTGATCCCTTGTGCCGCGTTGCCTAGTCTGACCATGCCTCAGTGAGATTTGGACCCGCCCAGTTTCCATTAAAGGGGATGGTGTTTTTGATGGCAGACCACAGTTCTAGTGACGCCCTGCATTGTAGGAACAGGTGTTCTTTAGATTCGAATGTTGTTTTGCATATCGCGCACCAGGTTGTGCCATGATGAGCTCTGTGCAATAGATTTTCTCTGGTGGGCACCTTGTTTCTAAGAACACACCAGAAGAAGAGCTTGGATCTCGGGGATGCTGTGAGCTTCCAGATGCTGTGCCACCAATCCAATATTACTTCTGGATTTTTGTGACTAATAAGGAGAGTGTATCCTGCCTTTGGGGTGTAATAACGACTTTCAGAATGGCTCCAAATTAGTTCGTCCTGTCCCTCAATGATTCTGATGTGTGATTCCATCAGGGCCTCCTTGAAGGTCCTCCATGACTGATGCCATCGGGGAGGGAGATTTAATTGGTGTGCAGTCCTCCAAGCCTGATGGAAAATATCAGAGGATTCCCTGTCGGCTATCTGAGCAATTACTTTGATATTTCGGGCAAGTAAATAGTCGACGAGGTCTTGTGGCAGGGTGTGTCTACCTCCGCTTCCAGCCCATGGGTCAATGCCAATCCTAGCCTGTGTCCCGTCCCTAATCTTTCAGGACAAGTTATCTCTGATCATGGGCATTGAATGTAGTAAGGCTTTCTAGATTGAAGATGCCCCAGTTCTGTTCCAATTTGGGAGCCTAATCCAGTCCATTGTGCCAAGGGGCCAGATGTATTTATGATAAGAGAGGCGGGTCCATAGATTTTGGCTAGTTATCAGTGCCCAGCTCATCTTGGCTGCCAATGCTTGAGCAAATAGTGGGAGGTTTTTTAGTCCCCATCCTCCCCACTTCTTTGGGAGTGCGATCTTTTGCCAACCTATCCACGCAAATATCTGTTTGTCTTGACTTCCAGCCCAGAGATATCTGTTACAGATTTGTTGGAGACGTGCCAGAGTGTGTCTAGGAATCCATGCAAGAGCCATCCAGAATACTGGGGTGGCCTCCAGCACAGATTTGATGAGTATTAGTCTGCCAGCTCTGGATAGGTATCTATGGCTCCAACATGAGAGCCGTTTTTCTAATTTCGATACCACCCAAGTCCAATCAGCAATCCTTTGGCAAGTGGGTTTTAACGAGAAGCCTAGGTATTTAAGACCCCTGTCCAATGGATGAATGTTGTACGGGAAGGCCTGAAGGGCATGTTGTGCTTCATTGACTGAGGTGTGGGTCAATGATATGGTAGAATTCGCTCTGTTTACCTGCATCCCCGAGGCTTGAGAGAAAAGCTTAAGAATGCAAGATAAAGTCAATGTGTCTCTAATGCTAACATCCAATAGAATGAGTACATCATCCACGAATAGCAGGTGTGTGAGGTAGCATTCTTTTGTGATCTTGAGACCTTTGAGAGACCGTTCCCTTGCAGCGGAGATGATTAGGTGGCTCAGACCTTCCATGACCAAAAGAAATAGTAGAGGTGAAAGGGGGCAGCCCTGCCGGAGTCCCCTTTCAGAGTGAATGTAATGGGAGGCTGACCCATTGATCAGGATGCTGAATGTAGGTGAGGTAATACAGGCCATTATCCAATTGATGAATGGGAGTGGGAATCCTAGATGAATGAGGAGCATCTTGATGTACAGCCAGCTGACCCAGTCAAAGGCTTTAGAGAGATCAATTTTCAGGAGAGTGCTCTTGAGGTGCTTGGTCCAGATGGAGTGAAGGGCTTCCTGGGCAGACCCAATAGCTTCATGAATTTGCATGTCCTTGAAGAAAGCAAATTGTTGGGGAGCAACGTGGGTGGATAGAATGGGCTTGAGCCGGTTAGCAATTATCTTTGATATGATCTTGTAGAGAACGTTACAGAGAGAGATGGGGTGGAAATCATCAAATGATGATGGGGAGTCTGACTTGGGGATGAGGGCAATGAATGTAGAGTTTATAGCGTGATATAAACATCCAGATGTCCTACATTCTTCAATCACACTAATCAGGTCCTGACCCATCTGTTCAAAGAAAGCAAGATAAAATTCAATAGTCCAGCCGTCAGGTCCAGGGCTCTTGTCCTTTTCAAACCATTTGAGAGTGTTTTCCATCTCTTCCATTGTAACCGGGTTCATGAGTCCAGCCGAGTCTTCCTCATTCACAAATCTCGGAAAATGTGAGGTCACTTCTATGATGTCTGCCAGGTTTGCCCCAGGAGGGTTTCTGAATAGGCTTCGAAAGTGTGAAGTACCCAGCCGGGAGAGTTTATTGAAAGTATCTGCCAGGCCCCCCTCTGGTTGGGGCAGGTTCCAGATAGTGTTGGCCACTTTCCTTCCTTTTGCGCAGTTGTGGAAGAATCTCGAGTTTTCATCCCCTGCTTTTAACCAAATAGCTCTGCTACGTAGCCTGAGAGATTCCTCTTTTTGTCTAAGTAATGTGGACCTTTGATTTTCAAGTTCTATCAGGTGGGTCTTGTCCACTGCCGAGCTGAATCCAAGGTTTCTCTCATCAAGCAGGGAGCTCAGTTCCTCTTCAACAGATGTGAGCTGGGCTGTATCCTTTCTGTTCTTCTCCTTGGCCCAATTTATGACGATATGCGTTAGCTCCGTGAGGTTCTTGCAGAACCCCTTGGCCAAAGATGCCTCCCTATTGATGGGGTGAGTCTTCCAGAACTCAGTGACCAATTTAATGAAGTCTTGGTCTTGGAGCCATATATGATTAAATTTGAAAGGTGCCTTTGGTTTGGGCTGAGGCCCAAGGATCTGCAGATATATGGGGGAGTGGTCTGATAAGCCCTCGGTTCCAACCCATTGTTTGAAGTGGTGAAGTTCCTGTATCAAGGGACCCTTTAGGAGGAATCTGTCAAGTCTGCGAGCTAGTGCAGCATCACCCACCCTCCTGTTCCTCCATGTAGGCATGGGTTTTTGCATGGGGATTTCCACGAAGTCAGCCTGCTCTAGTGCATTCCTCATAAAATCAGTGATGGAGTCCACTTGTTCCATGGTGCCCCATGATTCACGGTATCCCAGCGAAAAATTTAGATCACCTCCCAGGATGGTATGGCACGTGGTCAGTAGGGTTAGGTTTAGCAGACGACTCCAAAATGGCTCTCTGAGTTGGCAAGGTCCATATACATTCACAATCCGAAATGCTAATCCTAGTTCTGCAGCAAAAATGTCCACCCCTATGAATCCTTGGCCACCCCAGGATGAATCAATTCTGATGGTCCTAGGGTTGTATCCAAGAGCCAGGCCCCCTGATCGACCCGAGGCATCCGAGGCCAAGAACCTCCAATGCGGAGCCAGTGTATTCAAGCATTGTGAGATGTTTTCTGCCGGACCCAGAGTCTCTTGTAGGAGGATGATGTCGGGTTTCTCAGTCTCAAAGAGTCTCCGGATGGCTAGTTTTTTGGGTTCACTAGCCAAACCCCTGCAGTTAAATGATAAGCACTTCATGGAGGGCCGCTCCGTGGGGTAGAGGCTGCTCTAAGGACCCCGTCAATGGTGGACTTCCGGCCAGATGCGACATCCGCACCGGCCCTCCAAATGGCTTTAGTGAGATCATATTTTCTGCCTCTAGAGGCCAGGGGTCCCATACTCAGGGGGACAATGCCCAGGCCCCCGTTAGTGCCCGGAAGCTGAGGACGAGGTCGAAGGGAGTATGGGTGAGATGATGACCGCGAGGAGGTTGACATAGATGATGAGGAGGGGATTTGAGGGACGGACGGAGGAGCGGTAGAGTCACATAGGGGGGGAGATGATGGCGGGCAATGAGCCATAGTGCAAGGTGCAGATGATGAAGTATATGCAGATGTGCTATCAAAAGATAAAGAGGAAGGGATGAGACCAGTACCCAAGGTCTATGCGGCTGCTGCGGCTGCCCTTGCTCTAGTCATGGGTGGTGATGACAGTCTCGGCCCCTTTCGCCCCGACTTCACCGGCGAGTCCTGTGCAGGTGCCGCTCCCTGAGCTGTGCGAATTAAGATCAGGGAAGCCTCTCGGGTGGCCGAGGGCAAGATCTTGGGGGACTCCTCAGGACTCTTGTTTAGTGGACAATCCTTTGCTAAGTGCCCCACTTGATGACAATAGTAGCAGTGAAATGGAACTCCTTCGTAATTGAGTAATTGAATCCTACTGTATTTCCCCCATTGTAGAGTGATCTTCTTCTCTAACCCTTCCCGAGTGTCCAGGTGAACTAGGACATGAGCTAGGGTTCTCTACTTGGATTGTATGTACAAACGATCATGGTCCAGATACGTGCCCAGTGCATTTCCAATTTTTATGAGTGCCTCCTCGCTCCAATATTGTAGAGGGAGTCCAGGTAATCGAACCCACAGAGGGCCAGCCCCGATCTGTTCTCGCTCTGGGTCAAAAAGGGGGCTCCATCTCTTGAGCAGGACTGGTGCAGTTTCGATGTGCCAATATTTTGCCAAAACTAAATCAATGTAGTCCTCTTTTGTGAAATGTAGGGAGAACCACCCGCGAGGTAGTACATGTACCTCCAGGAGATCCTTGAGTAGGCCGCCCCACATCTCCTCCACCCATTTGGTCAGTCAACTTACCGAGTAGGCGCGTCCCCTCACATGTCCAACCAGTACCGATCGGGCCATGAGCGCCACTTCCCCAAAATCCGCTGGATTGCCGAATGGGACCGTGATCTCTTTGTCTGTCGCCTTTATGCACCTTGATTTCCTTTTCTTCGATCGGGGGGTAGAGGGGTGGTCTACGAAGGGGTTTGTAGCACCTTCGGAGGGGATGGGCTTAACGGGTTTGACGTTAACAGCCGGTGTACTGAAACATCTGGAGGGTCGGATCCCTGAGGGGGGAAGGGTATGCGGTGTCGTGGCCTGAGAAATTACTGCCGGGGGCGGTTGATCCGGGGGAAGATATGCTTGGTCGAAAGACAGAACCTGTGGAGAAAGCGAAGCCAGGATCCGTTATGTGCCAGGAGATAGCGGGGGGGCTTCAAATCCGGGAGGGAAAACCGAGATGTCTTCAGGGTGAGGATGATTAGGGTATGCGTTCGCGGGCGAGGGAACCGAGGAGCTGAGGGCCGGGGCGGATTGTGAGGTTGTGACCGAGGCGGCGAAGTAGGGAATATCGAATATGATGCGGTTTGCTAACGGATCCGCGGAGTAATCCACGAGCTCCTCCATTTGGCCCTCCATTTTGGTAACAGTTGCGCGGTGAACGGCTAAGGGAAACGGCGACAGACTGCTCCGTAAGGCCGGTAGGGGGAGGGATGGTGACCAGTGACCACGGCCAAACTGCAGTTTTTAGCAAGAGTAGGAGCCTATCCTAGGCCCGCACGATCCTGCGGCTCCTGTAGCACCCGAAATATCTTCATCCTCGAGACCCCTCCCATTTATTCCATTGATCAAGTTATATTAATAAAATGGATAGCATTAATTATCTTAACAATATTTATATAATGATATTATTACATATGAAAATTTATTTATCGGATTACAAAGATTTTATTAATGTTATTAGAGATATTAATGATATTATTATTAATATTATTGTTATTGACATGCAAATAATAAAATTAGTATTCGATAAACATAATGATATTACTAATAATATTAATAATATTAATGTTGTTAAAAATATATAAGGAATACCATTAATATTATCAAAACAACCATATTATTGTTATGATTATAATATTTGTTTAGAAACTTTTTGGCGAAATCACATAATTGATCATTTGTCGACGCGTTTCGAACCAACTAGTGTGGTTCATCGTCAGGACAAGTTGAAGATACAGAATCAGTATAGCGAGTTAAATAGATCCAAGCAGAGACTCCAACGACTAAAAGACGTAACGGTTATTTTCAACATAACGATCAGTCAAACTCTTTAACTATATATATAATATCCTTTATAAAATTATAAACTCGGAGCTAAGTAACTGGGTATAAATGAACCAATCAGAGTTAGAATATTAAAGTTAACTATTATATATTTAAGTATAAACATTATATAATATATATTTTCATACTTAATATAATACTAATATTTAATATATAGTTTTTAAATTATTTATATTATAAGAAACAATTTTTTTTTTTTATTTTTTTTTTTTATAACTCAAAAAAATTGAAATTTAGATCAAAATGGTGTTTTCACAAAACTAAACCTTTTTTTATTTAAAATATTATACTATATATATATAATATAGATATATATATATATATTATATATATAATATATAATATATATATATATATATATATATATATATAGAATAGATATAGATATATAGATAAAATAATATATTATAATATTCAATTTAAATATATATATTAAAATCAATACTAATCATTCTAAAAATCAAAATATAGAAAACTAAAAATAATGATTTTACTTGAAGTTTATTTAAAAATATTATATTTATATTTATTAAGACTTTTTTTTTTTTAATTTTTATCTTACACTATTTCTTAAGGTTAGTTAAATTAACTTAAAACTAAAAATCAAAATTAATCAAATGAATAAATGAAAAGAAATATTGATTAGTTATGAAAATGCATATTTTAATTATACATGAATTTATAGCATTAGGATGTTAAAAATATAAGGCTAATAAAAAGTTAAAAAACTACCTTACAATCTAAGGATAGTTCAATTATTTTCAATCATATATTATGCTAAATATTCCCAGGTTGCTAGATTTAATAATCTTCGAATATAAAGGGAAAGAGAGGGGACTAAATCAAAACCATAAGGGTGATAATTAAAAGAAGAACAAATCAAATCAAGAGAAAAGCAAGCAAATAAAACAACAAACCCAAAGGAACAACTCTTAAGGAAAGGAAACAAGAAACAGGTCATCCTAATGATCGTGTCATGGGAGTTAACCTTCCTTATATCCAGGGGACCACGGATAGGATTGCGAGGATTCTGAAAAAAATTGATGTGCCCGCAACCTTTAGGCCTCTTAATACTATCCATAGCTCCCTCAGGTCTGTAAAAGATCCTATTGACCCTAAAGACATGAAGGGCGTCTATGTCATCCCTTGTTCTTGTGGGATTCCATATATTGGTGAGACAGGATGCTCTATCAATCAAAGGATTAGAGAGCATTCAGCCGACCTGAGGCATGGTAGGACCAAATCCTCAGCCTTGGCAGAGCATGCCGAGAAGACGATGCATCATGTATGTATCGAAGAGGCTCAAGTCATTGCTAGAGTTGCTCAGTTTCACCATCGCAAGTTTAGGGAGGCCCTAGAGATTGAAAAAAGGCCGAATAATCTTAATAGGGATGATGGCTGGAAGATCAGCAGCTGCTGGATCCCAGCCCTATCTTCCTAGCCTTCGCGGTCCCTTCTTGGTATGGTCTCAGTGTTTCTTGTTTCCTTTCCTTAAGAGTTGTTTCCTTTGGGTTTGTTGTTTTATTTGCTTGCTTTTCTCTTGATTTGATTTGTTCTTCTTTTAATTATCGCCCTTATGGTTTTGATTTAGTCCCCTCTCTTTCCCTTTATATTCGAAGATTATTAAATTTGGCAACCTGGGAATATTTAGCATAATATATGATTGAAAATAATTGAACTATCCTTAGATTGTAAGGTAGTTTTTTAACTTTTTATTAGCCTTATATTTTTAACATCCTAATGCTATAAATTCAAGTATAATTAAAATATGCATTTTCATAACTAATCAATATTTCTTTTCATTTATTCATTTGATTAATTTTGATTTTTAGTTCTAAGTTAATTTAACTAACCTTAAGAAATAGTGTAAGATAAAAAATTTAAAAAAAGTTTTAATAAATATAAATAGATATAATATTTTAATATCTAAACTTCAAGTAAAATATTATTAGAATGATTAGATATTGATAAATTTTAATATATATATTTAAATTATAATATTTTATATATATATAATTAATATATAAATAATAATATAGTTATATATAGTATTATATAATATATATATATATATATAATAGTAGAAAACATTTAATCTAATATTATTATAGGTCAGGTATGGCAAATATTAATTTATTTATGATATTATTTAATATTCATTAAATAAATAAACGGTTTAGTTTTGAAAATAACCAATGGAATCAATTCAATTTTTATTATAAAAATAAAATAAAAAATTAGTTTCCTAATATATACAATAATTTAAAAACTCAATATACAATATAGTATTATATTAAGGTATTGAAAAATATTATTAATATATCATAATGTTTTAATAATTTAAATATATAAATAGATTAAATTTAATATCTAACTTCTGATGATCTGGTTAATTTTTACCCAGTTTACTTAGCTCCAGAAGTATAATATTAATTATAAAGAATATTAATATTAATTTAGTTAAAGGAGGTTTGACTTGGTCCTTATGTTGAAAAATAGCCGTTAGTCTTTTTTAGCCGTTGGAGTCTCTGCTTGGACTATTTAATTCGCTATACTGGATCTGTATCTTCAACTTGTCCTGACGATGAACCACACTAGTTGGTTCGAAACGCGTCGACAAATGATCAATTATGTGATTTCGCCAAAAAGTTTCTAAACAAACGTTATGGATCACAGAAGTCTAAATTCCTTGATGATTTCGTCTTTCAGCCGCTTCGCACCCCGATGACGAAGTTGAGCTTGTTGAGAAGCAAACCACTCTCCTTGTTGATGCCACCAATCTTGCAGCTCCTTAAATATTCTTGATACCATATTCCAGACTCTTTTGGAAAATTTCAAGTCTCGACAATGAAACCATTTGTTGGCTGAAAAATGATGAATGGGTTGAGACCCCGAGTTCAGGCACAAGGGCCAACAAAGGCTCCGTCGTAGTCTAACACAACGCCGACATTTTCACCTTACTTCAAGAGAATAAGGCATCTCACCTGAGGCGTGCCGTGAACTTAATT
This sequence comes from Pinus taeda, assembly GCA_000404065.3. Lineage (NCBI taxonomy): Eukaryota > Viridiplantae > Streptophyta > Pinopsida > Pinales > Pinaceae > Pinus > Pinus taeda. Next base: position 9,905 of record APFE031358404.1, read on the forward strand.
AGTTAAGAGTTGGAATCTGGTATCGCGATGAACCACATGGAGGTTATTAATACGCAATAAAATCAGAAATAAAACATTTATAAATCCATTCATAACATCTCAAGCCTTCAAGGAGAAAGTATGTTGTGCATGTACACTCATATTACATTGTTTAAAAGCCACATAAAGTCATAGACAGAGGTTCTCATATATCCCGTAATTCCTTCTTTCTATTAATTTCCACAACATTACAACAATATATCTGGCTTGAAGGCCTTATTGACATAACATAAAACTAGCATGATATAACAATACATAAGTAAGACAATATAGAACAATGCAGACTCGAAAGGCTCCGCAACAACAATTCGATATCCTCCTTGCCTGTCCTCCTCCTTTCGACTTTTCCCCTCAACCTTCTTAAACCCTGCACTCACTTGGATTGCTACTTCTCCCTCAAATGCTCCGCCTTTTCTTTTTCGGCTGCCTTTGCTTCCTCGACTGTCAACATTCTGCTAAGCTCGATTGTGATTGCTTATTCCTTTACAACTGCTAGTCTTTGGCAGGTCCCTTTTCCTTCTCCAACTGTCTTCTCCATGACTTCCCAACACTTACCTCTGAAAAAACGTGGTCAGCCTCCAAACATGTCAAAACTTGGTTCTCAAAACGAAGGACCCAACAATTATGTAAAGTATGTGATCTAAGGTTGAAATCCCCTTGATTTATCCCATGAGCCATGTGTTGGGGCGCATGTTTTTTCACCCAAAGGTTATAGTGACAAGAGTTAAAATTGACCTTGTGTCATGCAAGTACAAGCCTGACCCAATTGCCAATTCCTCTAGCCATGCAAACAAAAATACAAAGAAGTGCGTTGTCCACACAACCCCCAAAAGCAAAAGCAAAATTCAAAATCTAAGTTACCACAAGCCAAAAAGAAACCATCCCAAAGTTAGAGTCACAAGAAAGTACAAAATGTAAGGGTTGCTTATGGCAAAACATTCCATCAAAATGCCAAAGTCACACACATAACCACAAAAGTCCTGCATTAGAGTATAAAAGCACTAAATCATGATCATTATGACTATAGGAGTACCCTAATAATGACCATAAAAAATCTTCCCCAACTTATAACTTGAAGATTAACATTAATAAGCTCAATAAAACCCCATCCATCAAAAAAAACCTCAAAAAATTTAAACTCCTTTAATATCAATACAAATTACTTATTCATTACAATAATCCAAAAATATAATTACACATGTTTTAACTTCACTTCTACTACTTTCTTTAGGTTTTATTTTATCAATTATCTCAATATAATAATTTAATTAAAATCCACATTCACACTTAAAAATTCCATATTTCAATATACAATCTTTCTTAGCCTAAATACTTTTTCAAAAATTCCAAATTTCAATATGCAAGTAATCTTTATCAAACATAAATACTTAGAACAAATTCCAAATTTCAATAGGCAAGAAATCTTTCCCTAACATAAATACCTTGCAGAACACTCAATTTGCTATTTTAACTTAAATAGTAGCCTAGTGCAAAAATTCCAAATTTCAATATGCAAGAAATCTTTATGTAACATAAATACCTTGCACAACACTCAATTTGCTATTTTAACTTAACTAATAACCTAGGTACCTTGGATAACACCTTTTTCCCCCTTGGAAAGGTGGGTTGCCTTGCACAACACTTTAAAGACCTATATAATAAAAGGTTATGACTTCCACTTTCCCACGTTTAATTTATGATTTTTAAAAAATGATTAGCATAGGTAACTATTTTTTATTTATTCAATTTGTTTAAATAAGGATAAAGGAATTTTTTTTTTTATCGAGCCGGTCAAACGCGGGTCGAATCGCTACGAACTTGGGTTGGTGTGTGCGAAAATTGGACCCAAAATACGCGCACCGGTCAAAAGCACGCTACACGTTGAAAGCAAAGCACACAGGGCTCTGCCAATTTCAGCTGATGCCTCTTGAGTCTTGCGAGATTCGGACTCGAAATCTCTATGAAGAGTGAAATGGACACCAGGTTGCTTTGCGCCCAAGCTGCGCATGACCGATTGCAGATATAAATGATTCTGCTAACAATTCTCGTTCTGCAATTTCTGCATCTGGAATCGTCCAGAAAATCGGCCTTTATGACGCCCGGTATTTCATTTCCGCTAATATGATTTAGAATTTCAATCCTCGAGTTATGTTTTTTTAGCTTGATAACTTGGGAGGCAAAATTCAATAGGAAGGCTACGGGAATCAGAAATGCCTACATTTTCCGCCTTCGCACTTGACAGATTGTTAGAACCCAGTGTTAATGACAAGCCTCTTTCGGATAAAGAACAAAAGAATCCGTCAAAAAATGGAAAGGCGACTCCCCTTCCGGCTTTTGCTTCACCGACTCTGTACACTACGCCGCAAACTACCGCCATTCCTTACGTTTCCCCGTCTTTAACCGCATCTCCTTATGTTATCAATCATAAAAGACGCCGACCTCCCCCTTCCGCTGTGCAGAAATTTGAAGCCAAAGATGCTCCCCGCCAAAATGGTTTTCATGTTGTTAACGGAGCTCAAGAATGTGATAATGAAAGCAGGGTGAACGATGAAAATAGGGCAACTGGAGAAATTAGTGTCCAGGATGAAAAATTGGTAAACGGAGAACTTAGGGTACGGGATGAAGACAGGGTTAATGGAGCAATTATTGTTCCAGATGGAAACAAGCTTATAGGAAAAGGCGTTCTGAGAGAAAATAATTCTGTAAACCAGGAAGCCAAGGGAGCTTTGAGTGAAACTGATTTGAAATTCTCTCTCGTGACTGAAAATGCACTGGTGAAAATAGAAAATAAGGGATTAAAAGGGGGGGAAGTCAAGGGCTTGTTGAAGGAAATTGATTTGCAATGCGGCCGAGTCTGCGAGAAAACGTCTGTTGAAGCCGGAAATAAATTGAAATTGTATTCGTCACCGGGGGCTTTTTCAATTCCAAGAGAGTATTTGACCTCAAACGAAACGTCGATGGAGTTTGTTTCAGCCAATGGTAGAGATTGCAACAGGAGGATTACAGTTCCAGGTAGGAATGAAGATGAGCCCATAGGCGGACTAAATGAAGCTTATGAGTATAATTTGGCAACAGGTGAAGACTGCTCGGAAAGTAATGCAGAGGAAGAGTTTCAGAGGTCTCCAGGTGATGCCGATTGTACTCCAAGGACAACTCGAAGTGTGTTTTTTGATGCCGAGGATGGTGAGGAACCTTCTCCGATAAGCTTTTTGCATTGTTTTACCATCGAAAATTCGTTTGTAAATCCATTTTATTGCCGTGGATACTGTTCAAAGTTGAAATCTGAAATACTAGAAATGACTAACCGAGTTGACATTGCTGCGTAAATTGTTAACTATTGAAAACTATCTCAATGAAGACTTATGTTTGCTTTCTTTGTTTTGTTTTTTCGTCCAGTTTCTGAATATTGGTGACAAAACATTTCATAAGCAATTTGATCCACTGATCCTTTTGTTATGCCTGTCTCAAAGTGATATTTGAAATCGTCTTCTACTTACTTGCATGTGGGATAACGAAGTCTGAAGCAAACCTAAATTTATACTTGCCAATTCTGCTGCCCATGAAGGAGAGAATGCTGTTATAAAATGTGTCTTCTTTGAAGTAATCTCTGTAGCAGTTAACCTAGTATTTCTGAAAGACATGCCATATGCCATTCTTCACAGTGAATGGCTTGTATCTTATAAAGGCTCCGCAACTGTGATTCATGATTGGCCACCATTGACGTATGTTTCAATCTAATCAGTCTTTCCATCTTTCAGATCTCTCCACTGAATATTTATCACTGCAAAGTCAGACCTCAGAGAGCTACAACTCAAGGATGCAATATGAAATTGGTGCCTTGAGATCAAAAATGTATATAGAGATAGAAAGAAGCACGAGGGCCGAAGAAGCTTTATCTCTCTGGCAGAATTGGTGGCAAGAAATGTTAGAGAAGTTTTCATTGATTGGGCTGTCATTGCCATCAATTGAAATCAGTGCATCATCTCAAGGAGAGAAAGCAGGGCTAGCAGACTTCGCTGATGATGTCTGTGGACAGCTTGCAGTTGCAAGGATGGTGGCACATGCAGTTGGGAGGGGTTCACTGAGAGCAGAACTAGATCAAGAGATGAAGATGCTGATTGATAGTAAAGACTTTGAGATTTCGAGGCTGCGCGATAAACTCCAGTATTATGAATTGGTCAATCGGGAAATGTCTCAAAGGAATCAAGAAGCAATAGGTAAGACTGGCATTTATTCCATGGGTTTTGTTTTTTTAGACAGTTGTTATTTAAATCTTTCTCCACTACTGATGTAGGACTTTCAATGCCTTTTACGGATGCTTCTGAGTTACCTGTCTTTTGGTGATCGAATTGTATTATTTAATAAGCATTTCTTGCTTTAATATATGTCTGTAGTACTGTCCTCTTTAATCATAACATGCAAACAGCAGCAACATTAATTATTGGATTATTTCTATTTTGCACTTCTAGAACTTGGACGCAGACGCCGTCGAGCACAGAAGAAAAAGCAGAAATGGATTTGGAGTTCTATCGGCATATCAGTTGCTGTTGGCACCATAGCTGTAGCATACACTTACATTCCATGGGCTGAAATAAAAGATTGGGCATTTTCAATGCGCACACAATCTGACATCCATGGAATAACACCTGATCCTGAGATATAATCATTATGTTTTGCAGGACGAGGTGGGGTGAGTGCTCATTTCAGATTTTGGTAATTAGGTCATTTATTCACTAGAGGAATATTTTTTTGGACAATTTCAAACCATATTTTTTAACTAGTTAGATAATCAACAATATGTATTGTTGGACTTCAGATTCATTGTATGAGGATATTAAAACAATAGAGTATTGAACAAAGCAAGTCCAATGAATGAAGGGAAGAATCCTCTGGTCCTCCCTTTTTATCCCTCGATTCAGTTGTCCAAAGCAAGAGTGTATAAAACGAACTACATATAAGTTTTTGTTTATTCTAATCTGTTAATGTTTTCACAAATTCGTAAACTGTAACTGCCGAGACAATTCTTATGTCAAAGGTTCTATTTCAGTGGAAGTCCTCAATGACAGAATAAAATTCATAAATAATATTATAGAACACTATCTATTGGAATATGCGTTTGCCATGTTGTGTTGCACAAACCATTTTTTGACCATTCCAAATACATATCTGATTCACTGTTGACTAATACTCCTTGTTGCTCTTCTTCTTGTATTTGGCCCTTATTTATCCTTCTTCAATTGAGTGATCTTCAAGCTGCCTCTTCTTGTCATCTTAGCTCTGATTCCATGTTGAGAAATCTAGGGCAGCTAGATTAGGGTGAATTTCACTTTACATTGATAACTGCTTGTGATGTTCATTACTTCAACTTGTAGTATTTATAATTAGCTTCTTCTTCTCTTGATTATTATAGCGTTCTTAACATCAAACAATTACCAAACTATGAATATCAATAACACAAGTGGACACAGGATATAGGCTGCCAGCCAGGGCCAAAACCTCTTCTAGAGAGGAAAACCCACAAGAATTCTTCTCTTATCTTCAAATGATGAATTCCAAGAATTTTAGACCCAAAACAAAGACCTCTCCAAGACCAAGTCAACCTTCCTTCTTGATGAGCTTTCCTTGCACAACTTCCAACAACAAACTTTGACCTTTCAGCAACTTTGATCCTCTGCAATAATTTCGGCCTTCACTGCAGGTTTGCAATTTTCGATCCCTCTTGCAACGTAGCTTCAACTTCGCACGTGTGGGATGAAGAGGCTCTTTTAGGCCTCCTTTCTACTTTGCTTGGATTGATTCTTCTTTCCTTGACAAATAGATGAAGTGTCTTGCCTTTTGATCACAGATCTCAGCTTTCCTTGGAGATCTGAAATTTTGTCCTTGATGCTGCAGAAACCCTAGCTTCCCTTTTGCACAAGTGAGAGAGATTGACCCAAAAACTTTGATTTTTGTTGTCTTCTAGTCTTTGACTTACTCTTTGCCTCCTTTTTTTGTTCTTCTCGTTATGATTGAACTTGCTTGGATGAATTCCTCAAATGGGGTCGAGTTCCTTCTTATATATAGGCTTTTTGTGAGGCTCAAATAGCCCTAACGAGGCTGACTGCATCTCTGCAGGCCGACTTGGTCCTGGAGGGAGATCTTTGACAACTTTTGACTTAAAATAAATTATGACTTTATACAAAATGCCCAAATAGGCTTCTTTGACTTTATGACAAATTCTAGAAGCACACAACTCCATGAGCATGAAACCCATGCTATAAAAATAACAATAATAATTTTCTTTTCTCTTTATATCAAATATATAAAATCAGTAGTACATAGAATATTATGAGGACCGAACCTAGTTACAAATTTCAATAAACAGAACAAGAAGACGCGCACTTCTCCTTAAGACATGCGTCCTCTTAGAATAGATAACCTCATGCAAAAAACACCTAATCTAGGGCTACTCTAAATGTGAAACAGCAGTTCGCTCACTGCGACAGTAGAACCTAATCTAAAACTGAAAAGGCATCAATTTTGATTTTATAACAGCAACTAAAATTAGAACTATGCTAAGGCTGGTGCAAGCATACCTACAGCATGCATGCATGCTTGACCTCACTGTCCATATATTCTGTTGCTGCGCCTAGATAATGTTGCTGCTATCCATGCTCAATATGCCTTCCCTGCTGTGCACAGACCCCGAGCCTTGGATATGCAGTAGCCCGTGATCTCTGCTGAACCACCTCTGCTGGGAGAAGAACAGTGACCAAGAAATCACAGGTAAAATTATAAGATTCTTGTTACCCCCTTTTAAATCTTTTGGCTTGTTTCTCAACCCTCCCCACCTTGCGATATACTGCAACCCATTGTTATATATGATCCCATTGATATCTTCTGTAGTTCCTACAACAAAATTTAGCACCCCCAAATGATTTTAAGTCCCAAGCATCAAGGGGCTGGACTTCTGCAACTCAGTAAGGCTATCCATTGTCACCACACTAGCTCTTCCTCTCACATTTGGTAGGCTCTTCTCCAACTCAGGGGAGGCTTCCCTAAAGGGTAAGATTGCTAAGGCTATAGAGTGGGGGCACAAGGTGATTTAGTGAAGAGTTAGCCTAAGCAAAATGGGTGGTAGTAATCTAATGGACTAATGAGTGTGTGAGAGGGGAAAGATGAAGGGAAATCCGAACACCAAGTGTCTAATCAAACCTGGGCAGATGGAGTCAAGGAAGCATAGATTAAAGAGGGCAAGTACATAAAAATGTAAGGCAATAAGGTTTGATATGCATGCTTTAAATCAGTCTTAGCTTGCTGATTTATATAGCAGAAAATTACCTTTTTAGGCTAAGGGTGCCATACTTAAACATTTGCTATGAAAGTGAGGTTATATTAATCTAGCAAAAAATGGGTTTATTAGATGGTAGGCTAACATAAGGACAATAGCAATAAGAGGGGTATAATTGATTACAAGGCAGTCATAACATGCTAAAGCCTAAAAGGTTTTACTAATACAAAAATAAACATGAGAAATAAGCGCACAAAGAAAGCCTCACTTAAAAATGATATAACTCCTATCTTCCATAAGGGCCTTAGCATGTGGCGTACAAATGAAGTTTAGGGGGTCTCAACAACCATTACAATAAAGAGAGAGCTACTCTTTATAGAGTGAGTCCCTTCTCTCACACAAAATATTATTATCCTTCTAATTAAATCCATGACAAGTCAAACAAATAGTTAAATATTGGAGTAGTTAGATCTCTCTTCAATCCATGGTTGACCAAATCAAGGAATGTGGACACTAGCATCTCCATGACAACTTGCCCTCATCCAAAAATAGTAGTGAAAAGAACGAGATAATGCTCATGAGATGTGGTGTACTACTAAAAGTAGGCACCATACCATGTCAAATGTCGAGTGTTTACAGGGAATGCCTCCTCCAAAATGGATAAAGCAAAATATAATTAAATCATGTTCAACCTAGGGGGATGTGCTTAAGGGTCTACTTAGGAAATCTCACCAAGTGCACCCTCCAAGGTGCACGAGGGAGATAACAGTAAAATGATTTTCCAAGGCAAAAGCTCCATAATGTTAAATTTTAGGTATGTTCTATGCTTAGAGCAATTTATTTCAATTTTCATCATTGGCTTAATACCTTTTCCAGATTAGTATTCACATCAACATTAAAGTAAATTGCAGATAGAACATAAACATAGATCACAAAAGACAAGCCAAGACAAGAGGACACAAGATGTGGCGCTAACCAGGGACAAACCCCAATGTGCGGAAACCCTTGATCAATTCTTCTTATATGTTCTTCAATAGTTCAGCATAGAGAGAGAGAGATAATACATTTACAACAGAAGTAAACATTTTGACTTATCTAAATAAGAGCATAGATCATCTCTAAGTAGATGATACATGAGGTAGCTGAACTCAGTTGAAGACATGCTGCTTCAACTGATTCTCCAAGGTGACTCCATTGCCTTGTTGCACCTATCGTTGTGCTGCTCTTCATCATCATGCTGCACAATGCTGCACCCATCATCACTATGTTGCATCTCATCATGCTTCACCAATCATCACTGTACCATGTACTTGCTGCACCATGTACTTGCTGTCCCATGTGCCATTGCTGCACCACGCTTGCCACTGATGTCCCATGTGGTATTGCTGCACCACGCTGTCACACTACTAGCATTGTTGTCCCACTGTTAGTGACTGCTGTTCCTATTTACCGTGTTCCAACAAGCACCATTGCCTAGCTGTCCCACTGTAAGTGACTGCTGCTCCTATGATTGCTTGCTGTCCCATTTGTGTTTGCAGCACCATGTTTGCCGCTGTCTCAGTGCTACAGCAACCCAACATACCTTAAACTACCTTAATGACTAGGCAAGGTAGATGGCTGCCTTCTCATGCTGCTGTGAGCATATGGCAGCACCTAACACTTCCACCTGGCCTTTTTTGGAGTGGCCTACCACAGAGCTTTGCCGCACACACACCAAGCACCTAAATTGCATGCTTCAGCTCACTATTCGAGGTCCACTCATATGCTGCCATGTAGGCCTGGTTAGGGCATCATTACAGTCCCATATCCAACCTTCAATTCTGCCTAGATTTGCTGTTAAGGAGTGCGGTTGCCCTTTATTAGGAGGCCGACCCTTCTTGCTGTGGTTTTGGGAAGTCTAGCCCTCTTTAACAACCTCGGCTTGCCCTATATGCTTGTGGCCTGCTACAAGCAAGGCATCACAGGTCTGCGACTGCCTGTTTAGGGTCTGCCTCCCCTCCACTTGGCCCTCAAGCAGCCCAGAATTTCCCTTCTCTGCTTCAGCGTCCAAGAGCAGTCCTTCGGCCCTCGTTCTTGCAGTTCGGACCCCTGAAAAACCCTCCAAACAGTCCCTAAATGCTCATGCTGTCCATGACCTCCTTAGGACAACACCTAGGTCATGCGTAGGACTCCTTCCTAACTGCGTCTAGGTTACCGTTGGGACAACGTGGAAAATTAGGGCATCTCTTCATGACTGAAGCTAAGTTATGCATAGAAGCTAGGGCTAGGACTGCGGCTAGAGCAGATAGATTAGCCTCCTTTCCTCTTGCATTTAGGGCTACTTCCTCCTAGATTTCTTTCACACTAAAACCCAAGACAAGTAGACAGAAATCAAGAGAGAAGTGTGTGTAAAATGACTCTCAAGTCATCTCCTTTTATACTAAAACGTTGAGCACATGTGTGGGTTATTTGGTTGCTGGCCGATCTTGACGAATTGTCCCATAACACAAATAAATTATATCTCCATGAGTACTTATCGGAATCGGATGATCTTTAGATCAATCCTACACATCTCGATGAGAGGGATCCAAGAAAAATATCAGCTGCCATAAATAAGATGACCCACATGGAGTTTGGCCCTTGCTGCCAATTTCAACACTCCCTCTCAACTAGGAGAACTCCATCCGTTGATCCATCTGTCCGACAGTACTATCTCTGCCATTAGTGCCCTGCACTGCTCTGCTGAACCATGAAGAAGAAGAATTGATTGAGAATGTTTCATACCATTCTCTACTGATCCAAAGTCAGTTCCATATGAAGAGAGTGTGACATACCACTCTTACTAATTGTTAAACACACGCATCGCAGAAAGAATATGAAAGATCAAACATGAGAGTACAATTTTTATTAACAAGAGATATACATTTATAGTACAATATGTGACCGTTGGGTGTTATATCCCAAGGTCTCTTGGACTCCTTTTGTCCATTTGGCTTCCACACTAATCCATTGAGGATTAGGTGTCCAACATTCCCCCCCTTAATCCGAAGGGTTATGTATGGCTCCAAGAAGAGAGCTGTAATACAAAATGTGCAAAAATGCATGGCAGCACTAGGCTGAATGCGCTCTCTGAAATGTTGGTATAAAGGGCAGTGGTTTAAGGATGACCACCAACACTGGAACGCTTAGTGCAGTTCCCGGAACTCTTCCAAAACTGGCAAGAAGCTGAAGTCTTCTGCTAGAGGAAGTGCTCCTATTGATTTGAAGAGGGAAACCTTCAACCAATAGAGGGAGGTCTCACGCCGCATAAAAGGGAGAACTTCAACCTGAAAAGGGAAGTCTCAACCTGTGATGGTTTAAGGATGACCAACAACTCTGGAATGCTTAATGCAATTCCTGGAACTCTTCCAAAACTGGGAAGAAGCTAGAGTCTTTTGCTAGAGGAAGTGTTCTCAATTTTGTTCCTGGAATTCTTTCAAAACTGGCAAGAAGCTAAAGTCTTCCTCTAGAGGAAGTGTCCCAGATTACCAACTGAAGGCATGTTCACGGGCATCTTTGTCTTTGGCTACAACTCTGATACTGGTGTGGCACGTTGTGGCTCAGGCTCGCTTGATGTGGCTTTGAAGCTTGTAGATGACCATTATTTCCCCCCCTGTCAGATACAAGGTGAGATGATGGAGAAAACTCAGCTGCAAGACTTTTCAATACTCTGGAACAAGTTCTGACATGTGTTTGGAATATCTTCTTGGCTGTTGATGCCCATTGCCAAGAAGCGCTCCATCCAAGATGAATCCTTATTCTTGAAGGACGTTTGTTTTTGAAGCATCTGTGTGAAGGATGGCTAGTTTTATGACAGTGCTTACATGGATGAAGATCGAAACAGTGATCTTTCAGATGGCCAACTCAATCACAGTGTTGGCATTTCACAATCTGTTGTTGTTGATGTTGCAGTGGAAGAGGAGTAGAATCTGGAACAGCTGGAGGTGAACTGTCATGAGGAGCAGGTGAATTGTCATGAATGAATCCAGCACTCTGAAACTGAATGGGCTTTGAGTAGTCTGGAATATGAAAGGACAAGTCCTTGTCATATCTAAGACCAGTTTTGTGCTTGTTGTGGACAAGTTGTTCCCAAGATCTGATGATGGGCTTGGTAAGTGCAGACTGAGTTTCTGCATCTGCATGTACAATTGCTGCTTTATTGGGCACTGGATCTGAATGAACTTTAACAATATTGTCTCGCTTTTTATGGGAGTATATTTCATTGTTCTGAACAGAAACAGGTTCAGAATGATGACTCCACTGCTGTAATTCTTCCTGCTGTAGCTGAGATTCAAGCTACAAAAAATCGATCTTTTCCTGTGCATTTTGTAGACATGTCTGAATTTCTGAGAGAGATCCTTTGCTGATTTGTAATGTGCCATCAACATTAGATTGTATAAGAGTTTTCATGAACTCTAATACTTCACTGATTCTGGCCATTTTTCTTCAATGTCAGATTTACACCTTAAAAACTAATCACAATTATTACTTGATGCAGAAAAGTAATATCCACTCACAGTACACAGAAATATCTTGTATAAATGTGCAACAAATGAATCAGGGAATCAATGCATATATATATGTAGACAGAAACTATAATGGGTTTTAAATACAATGCCAGAATTGGAGTAGCAGCAACTGCAAACTTGCTTGGATCCTTCAAGTACTCCTTCACTTTCAAATCAGAAATGATGGCTATCAAAACTTCAATAATTATAACACCATGTCATGGGCATTGGAATGAATCTCTAGCATGCTGAAACAATAGTGATATACCTCCTTACATGTCCAAATACTTCGCAAACTGTATAGTGCTGGTCATATATACCATAGCATTTTACCATGACCTTTCAAGAGCCTTCCAACTATGCACAGTTTCAGGAAAACCTCCAGGAGATTAGAGAATACTCGCCCCTGCTTCAGATGTATATGAAACCAATTATTAAGGATATTTGACTCTTTGACAATGATAAAATCTGCCCACAAAGGACAACTCGAACACAAACTGATAGAACTTGATTTGAAGATGTTTTTAAAACATTTGATTTTAATAATATATAGGCCTGCAACGTATATTAATTTTTTTCTGTGCAGAGGCATATAAAACTCTGTTTTAACGTACCATTCAGGCATATGCACATTCCAACGCACAATTCATACTTTTCAATGCTTCAAATGATGTGTATATAATGCAAACTATTCCACGGCTTCAACAAAGGTGGCATATATCGGACTTTTAGGAATAGGTTTCCATGACAGCGCAGCCCTTCAAAATAGTTCAACTCCCAAAGAAAACATTCATCGATCAATATAGCACAACATACATACCATATAATACTAAGAAGTCTTCTAACAAACGTAGAGCATACACTTTCTAGTACCACAATCCAACAGAAATTGTTAAGACATCGTATTCACCATACTATTGCTGTATGCCACTTTTTCACTGCAAATTTTACATCGGAGGCAACACTCCAGGGACCAAGAATCACTACAACACATTATCAATACAGCCCTCAAAATTTCCACAGACTTTCCAACAAATATATACCACTGCTTGCATCAAAGATGAAATATTTGATGCCTATGACCAAAATGAACCGCTTGAAGGAAACAACCAAGGGTATATATTTAGGGTGAAGTCCTGAGACTTGTTGCAATGGTAAGGCTAGCGCTATTACAAAATGAGATCATGTGGTAATTCGGGAACCGTTACATAACCATTACATGACAGATCGCGGGGATAGCTCAATTGGGAGAGCTTGAGCCAGATCTTGGATTCTACAAGATGGCAAGAGATTCTTCAGCTATCAATGTCACCTCAAGCTTTGGCAACACTTGGCAACATTGTATCAACTAAAAGCCTGAGAAGATTATTCCACCTTGTGGAGCTTTGCTATAAGCACCGTGAGCCTGTGCTTCTTGTCAGTGAGATTGGAGCTAGAAAAATGAATGTTTGTCAATTACTGAGCCTTGTTTCAGATCGGTACCAGAAGCATCCTAACCAGTTCGAGCAGTACCTCTTTACATGACGTGGTGCCTATCTCATGGGTTTGCATAATACCAATGGTTGGTAGTATTCGTTCACTTGGAACAACTTATCTAACTTTAACGCCAGATTATGGGCTCCCTACTGTAGTCAGTTTGGTGCCAATACATCGACTTTCAGTGTCATTGTTTAACACTTCTCAATCTACGCTATCGAATTCAGATTTATTACATCAATCGACAATCTTTTATCAATCCTACAAATACTGTATGTCATGTACTCTATTTCCAAACTCTGTCCATCCATCGATATTCAGCTGTAGCAATCAGGGAAACATAGCAAAAAAACCTCGATTTCTGAACACAATAGAACTGGGTTTTCATAACTTCTGAATCGATTTAACTCACCTCTATCAAGTATGATTATTCTTACCAACGTTGGAAATGTCATTCCATCTACATTCGAGAGCAGTTCTACTCTACAAGATAATTCATGAAAACACCCACAAATTTCAGCAATTTCCTATTACTTCAATTCACGATTTCTGGGCATATTGGAGCTGAGCTTCAGCGAACTTCTGAATCGAATTCAACAGATTCAGATTACCTCTAGAAATACCCTACGTCCTTCATTAAAACATTCAATCGACTCCTTCACATGAATCTGGAACCCAACAATTAAATTCATTTTATTTGAATTCCAAATAGAATAACCAGTGTTTGAAACAACGCCTTACATTTTCTACATCTTAGCTGAAACACAAGTCGACTTTTGAAAACTCCCCTCTACACATCTGCATTAAACAATTACTGTTTCATCGATCCAGGACAGACAGAATCCTGACAAATTTTGCGTCTGCATTCAACAATCTTTGACAATCCAACCGCTTGAGTATTGCTGGGCATCTTTCTAGAACAATGGCTCGCTCACCTGTAGTGGATCAACACAATTTAACTTGGATTCTATTTCAAATCTCGATTCTCCAATCGACCAATCCCAACCTGCGACTTATAAACATTCAAACATATGTCATAATGAAATGCAGTCTTTAATTTCATAACACTGGGTTTAATATCCACTATTCAGTTATGCACAAGATTAAGTTCTTGTGACTACACGCATTCTGCAATCGATCCACTATTTGACATACCAAAATCTGCATTTACCATAAGGAGATTAACACATTCAACTATCACCCCACATCACCGTATTATATGGGTTTATAACTATGATACCAAATATCTAATATCTGAATGTCGATTTCAGCGAAGGCGCTTCCAAGTTTCACTATTCTCTAGAAGGTTCACTGACTAATATTGTAATTCTCGCATACAATGTTTCCACATTACAATTGATCCATGCGCCACCATTATTATTCCACAAGAATTAACACACTAATTAACCAGCAAATTAAATCCTATCAAATTCATCATTTCAACTCTTAACACAGAAATTGACCCATACACGAATCGACCAAGTTAAGGCTCATAACTCAAATCCAACACTTTCATAAAACAAATGGTTCAAAGAAATTATGCAGGGCAGGAGTATGCCTGCTCTGATACCATGTTAGACACACATGGGCAGCAAGAACAATATGAAAGATAATCAGGAGAGTACAATTTTTATTAACAAGAGATATACATTTATAGTACAATATGTGACCATTGGGTTTCACATCCCAAGGTCTCTTGGACTCCTTTTGTCCATTCGGCTTCCACACTAACCCATTGAGGATTAGGTGTCCAACATGATTAAGAGCTCAAAATGAATATACAGCTGAATAAAAGCCTCAACAGGCAAAATGGACTGTAAAAGTGGATTCAGAACACTCAAATCAGTCAATAATGACTACTATTTCTCCTCCAATGGGTGCCTGCAACCCTATACAGCTCCCACAATACTGGGCCCTAGTGGCTCCTAGAACTTCCACGGAGCAAAAACACCTACAAACGACCTCTGATTGCTCTCTAACCTATGCCAATGGCTTCAAAATCATTTGAATAGTCAAAATAAAAAAAAATAAAAAATCGTCCAAAAAGGACTTCACTAGCCAAAGTTATGGCTCATTGAAGTTTTCCCCAAATTAGGCCTAGAATCACTCCAACTAACTGTAGTTGAAGTTTAGTGAGTGCCGCCAATTATGGCTGGACCGCCCAAATTTGGCGGTCTGCCAAAAATCCGCCAGTCTAACCGCACATTAACCGCTAGTTATCCGTTTGATTTATTGCATGTGAACGAAGTTCGACGGTGGTTAGGTTCTCCATCAGATTCTGTGCCATGCCTTTTAATGAATGGTTAATAAAACTGAGTGTTAACCTCCATATTTCTTGCATATGTGAACACATCAGCAGTGACCATCTGAATTTGGGCACACAGTTAGGAGTTAGGCCCGCGGTTCCGGGCGTTGGTCATATGTATGGGGGCTGGTCCCCTTCGGGCCCCACCTCATAATAATTCAAACTTAATAAAGATTTTCTGCCAAGCATATAACAAGACTCGCACCACTGGTGTAGCGGTAAGCCATTTGGATTGTATCTATGAGGTTGTGTGTTCGAACTTCAATGAAACCAAAATTTTACATGCCATTGCTAACCTGTCTGTTGATGTCTTCCAGGCCACATGGTGGCCTTCGGCCCTGCCACGTGGTAGCCTGCCATTCGCTGCCCGAAAAGGAATATTCCAGGAATATTCTATTTCAATTTTTTTTTGAAAAAAATTCAAAATTTCAATGTTATTGGGCAATTTTTCTTTTTGGCGTAACGTCCTCATATGGATACTGTTTTTTGAACCATTCATAGTGTCGAAATCAGGAGGAAGAGCTCTTTCTAGTTGTTTAAGTTTGAACCACTTCTGAGAACTTTAATTTTTGAGCATTTTACGACACTTGGTACATGAGCACCTGATCAAACCTCCCCATTAGGAAGATTTTGGACCCCAAAAGCCTTCAACTACCTGTTAAAGAGGTGAGGGTACAACCCACTCACTCTGTCCACCTCCATCCACTTTTCCTTGTTCGGTTTGCTGCCTTTGAAACCAACCTGAACATAATTTACATTGCCCCTCCTTGAAGTGCGTGTCCTTCTGTCAAAGATTGTATCTTCTTTAAGCTCATCTAAGAACTCTAGCGAGAAATATTCTTTAGATGGTAGCTGAACAACACTTTCATGATCAGAAATCAAAGGAGGTTCATACAAACATAAGTTCTCCACATTGACAACAGAATACATTTGCATGTAGGGGCAAATTTAATTCAAAAGCATTATTTCCAACCTTCTTGAGGATTTTGAATGGACCATAATGAATAGGCTTCAACGTTTTACCTTCTCCTTGCATCCTTTCCTTACTAATGTATAGCCATACCTCATCCCCTTCTTGAAACTTGTGATCGACTCTATGCTTGTCGTGTCTTTCCTTGTACTTGCCTTGACTCTTCTCAAGTTGTTCTCGAATTTTCTGATGTATTTGCTAAATCCTTTCAATGAATGAACGAGCTTTGTCAATATCACTATGTCCCTCAATGGCGACATCTTTCTCAAGAATGAAATCAAGAGGTGATTTTGGCAAGTAACCAAAACAAGCTTCAAACAGTGAGGTGTTTGTGGAAGAGTGCTTGGCACAATTGTAAGCATGTTGTATGTAGTGCAAATGTTCATCCCAAAGCTTGGGATGCTTGCTTCAATAACCTCTCAAGAGGTTCACAATGGTTCTATTCACAACTTCTGTTTTTCCATCTGTTTGCGGATGGAAAGCAGTACTTTTCTTCAACTTTGTGTCCATCATCTCCCATAGATTGTGTTATCACTTAAGACTACAAGTTCATCTATGTACAAAGATCCATATAAAATTTTTGGTTCAAGTCAATAGGTTTTCAGGTCTATTACTTTAAAATTAGTCTTTTCCAAAGATATTGAGGTATGTCCTTGTAAAAAAAACCGTTAGTTTTCATCTCCCATAGCATATCTAGTCTTGATTACATCATTCCGACATTGCACAGTTTCGTAGCACAATATGATTAGCCAGTTTTAACTGCACAATTATTTTCCACCATTCCTGAGCAGCCATTGCGTAGCACGGCATGTCATTTCATGATTGCCAGCGCTATGAAATCGGGGATTCGGGTATTTTCTGCAGTATATTGCCTTGAAGTGTCAAATCTTGGGGTGTGAGTCATCAAAAAACCGTTCAAATGTGTCAGTCGACATCGCATCTAGATCATAATAGGATTCATCCCGCCATTAGAGATAGGATCACACACATGTCTATGATGTTAATCAATCTTATGAGGTAAGGTGGTGCAATTATGTTTATTCATGACTGCATTCAACGTGCCTATCCTATGGTAAGTGTTTTCAAAAACAAAAGGAAGCCGCCCGAATTCTTCTTCAAAAGAGAGACTACTGCAAGCGAGCCCACATTCTGAAAGCCAAAGCTATTGAGTGAATTGTAATTGCTGATTGAGTTTCTGTGAAAGATTTTTCTGAGCAAGATGGAAAAACGAGAGAATAGATCCGGGAGATGTTTAAGGACTGAACCAGAGGGACTCGACCTCACGCTTAAGGATGAAGGCGTTGCTCGAGCTTTCAAACAGGCCGGTTGCTGGAGGTTCTGTGAGAAACTAAAAGGCGGACACACAGAGGTAACCAAAGCTTTTGCTCTGAACTTTAGCGGCCTCAATTCTAAAGTTGCATTATTAGAATTCCCTGTTTCTCCACAAGTCATCTCTGCTGTTACCGAGATCCCAAGGAGTGGTCAGGAGTGGTTTAAAAACTACAAGTTTGATACAACACCATGCAAAGAATTTCTGAAAGAGCAATATGTCAACCAGGACCTTTCTAAGGCAATACCCAGACATTATATTAAAGAGCATTATGCTCTGCTCCTCACGGCTATTCAAAAGTACCTCACTTGTGAGGGCAGGTACACTAAAGTATACTCCTACCATTTCAAACTTCTGTTACACTTCACAGGAAAATCCTCCATAGATATTCCTTTCTATTTGTTTAGGAGTCTAGGCAAAATGTGTGACAAGGTTCAGTATAAAAAAGATAATCACGAGACATCTCTCTTCCATCATGGTTTAATCAAGCTACTGGTGTTAGATAGCCTGAATAAGATTGGAAGGGATTGGGACTCATTTATTTTCATGTCGGGTTTCCAAAGTAAAACCGGTCTAACCCCTTTACCAAACAGAGAAAAGGAAAAAGAGACTCAAGAGTCTGCAATGGTTGAGGAACCTATACTGGAAACAATAATGGAAGAGCCTACAGTGGCTAAGCCTAAGCAGCAGGCTAGAGACCGAAAGAAACAAAAGCATAAATCAAAGCAATCAGGGAAACCCATAGTTATCAAAGAGACACCAAAACCATCCGAGGAAAAGATGAAACATCAGAAAGTGGCATCCAAGCCAAGTGAAATAGCACAGCAAACCAAAATCATAACAAGGAGCCAATTGAACAAGGAAAAGGGAAAGTCAATTGCAACAGAGGATAGCCCCATGTCAAAGGGTAGCCTTAAAGATTTGTTAGAAGCAATTGATTTTGAACAAGCTACTTCTGTACAGGTGGAGCCCGTGCCAATAGACCTAACACAGTCATCTCCTGACAGCTCCAAGAAATCCAAAGCCTCAAAAAGGCTAAGATTCGAAGAGGCTGGGAAGGAATTCATGGTTAAGCCTAGAAGGCCAATCACTAGAGGTCAAGCACAAGCAGTAGGACAAATCCCAAAAGGTGAGGAGACTGCCAAGGTAATAACAAAGCAAACTAAACCATTGCCTAAGACAGAGAAACCAAAAGAGGCAGAAAAGGCAGTGAAACCTAAGGAGGCAGAAAAGGCAGTAAAGGCAGAGAAGGTACAGGAGACTAAAAGGATAATTTATACCAGAGAGCAGACCAAACAAAGAGGAAAACAGGTAGCTCAGGCCAAAGAAACAAAGGAGAGCAGAAAGAAAGAGGTAAAAGTAAAGACTCCTTTAGTTAAGAAAGAGAAAACCTCATCCAATAAGGAAAAATGGGAAGCAGCTGACCAGGAGTTGGCCAATTTTGAAAAGACAGTGTCTGAGATTGCAACTATGGAAAGTGAACTTGCAAAGCTGAAGGCTCAGCTAGGCAAGTTAGCTGCCAAATGAATTAATTTTCAGTATTGCACCAAGTTTTTGTTTCATGTTTCTTAAGTTAATTAATGTTTTTTGAGGCATGTATTGAAGAAAGGATAGTAAGCAATTTTGGGATCGAAGAGGAAAGCTGTAACAGTCCGAAATGATTGAAGACTGTGATTTTGCAAAAAACAGCAGTTTCGTAGCGCGCTACGAAACTGCTGTAGGTGACTATTTTTAAGGGAAAATTTGAAAACATTGCTGAGGTCACCAAAATTTGTGGAGTAAGGCTTCGAGGATGGAAAGGGAATCACCATGGTTGCTTAAGCCTTCAAAGGTTGACAAATGTAAACCTCATTGCATAAAGGTAAAATCTTTTGTCTTTACCAAGTTCCAAAAAGTACCTTTATGACCGCAGAATTAGGGTTTCTGGTAGGATTACCAGGGTTTTGAGTTCAACACCTGGCAGTATTCGCAAAGCATCTAGATTATTCAGGCAGAAGGTGCTATGGCATGGTCATTAAAGGTCATTAATACAGCTTAAAGCATTTTTGTTGAAAAATGAACATGGACAAAAACAGAGGCCGGGAAAACAGAGGATATTTCTGCATCAAATGGTTGAGTCAGCAACACACTCAGGATCCAAGGCAGCAAATACAACGAATACACCTCAAGATACATTCCAGCTCCTACAAGAAGAACACAGCTGTCAGAGATCAGGAGGAAATCGAGCAAACGAGGAGATGGTAGCAGAATTTGATTAGAACTAGGACTCTTTTGTATTAAAGGCAATGCCTCTGTATTTAGTAAATTAGTTTCAATATGGATAAGGTAGTTAATTTTAGTTTTTCGAGCTCCCCTCATGCTGGAGGAGGAGACTCAAGATAGCTTAGCTTTATTTCCTATATATAGCAAGAACTTGGATGTATCAAGGGTTGGAGACTTTTATAAAAAGACTGAGTTCTAATATTGGTGTATGTACAGACTTATTACAGTAATAGTAAAACAACTGTTGTTTCTTCTCAAGATTCTCAATGGATTATATTGTTCAAATATGATGGTGTTTTATTTTCTTAATGTTCTTGTACAGCCTTGTTATAACACAATCACTCAGAATTCATATCTTATGCTCTGACTTCCTGTGTGTTTAGCAAGCTGTGGTTTTTGTGAAGTATGTTTGAACAATTAATGCAAAGAGCCTTGACTTCCATGAAATGACTGTGCTTTTGCTTACTAAGTGTGTGAGACTCCATAGCCCAATGAAGACCAAATTTGATGTGTGTCCAACCAGCTTTATTTCCATAAGTGTGTGAAGAGTTAGCCCTCTGTTGTTGTGATTAATTCTTATCAAAAGTTTGTGAGAGAGCCCTCTCTGACCAAGGAGGCTAATCTTTGGTCTAAAGCCTGGTCTGAAACAGTTGCATAAGATCTCACTAGGTTGCAGCCCTTAGTGTGTGGTTTTATGACAACAGAGAAGTAGGCAAACCAAACCGTCCTCTGAAGAAAAATAATTCAGAGTGTAGCAGGCATGCATGCGTACACATAAGTCCATTTAGCTAAAGTAAACTCTCTTGTTGTGCATGGCTGAGATCTAGGTCCAGCTGAGCTGCCATCCTCAAGGTGTTATACTCAAACTCGATGGACAGCAAAGCCTTCTTCCCATAGACCAGCTCATAAGGTGTGAAACCGGTGGTGGTCTTCCAAGTGGTGTTGTAAGCCCATGTAGCTTCAACTAGGCGATCTGCCCAGTCTTTTCTGCTGCTGCTCACCACTTTGGTCAAGATCCCTTCTAGTGCTCTATTGGTGACTTCCACCTGCCCATTTGCTTGAGGGTGATAGGGGGTGGAAGTCCTGTGCTTGATCTTGTGTTGAGCTAGAAGATCTTCAATCAAGTGGGATGTGAACTGGCTCCCCTGATCGGTCACCAGCTCTCTTGGGTAGCCAAACTTGTAGAAGATGTTCTCTCTTAGGAACTCAACTACCTTTTCTTCTGTTGCTGCTTTGATGGCTTTAGTCTCTGCCCACTTTGTCAAGTAGTCAGTGCACACAATGATGTAGGATATCTGCCTCGAAGAGGGATTGATGGGGCCCACAAAGTCCATGCCCCACTTCTCAAATGGCTCAAGAGTCACTTGAGGTTGGAGAGGAATTTCATCCTTTTGGGTTGGTTTCCCCATCCGTTGGCAAGGGTCACACTGGCTGACATGTCTTCTGACATCTTGATGAAGTGTGGGCCAATAGTATCCTGCTTGCAGGATCTTGAAGGCAGTTCTCCTTGCTGCAAAATGTCCTCCACAAGGTCCATCATGACAGGTAAGGAGGATGTCAAAGACCTCCTCTTCCCTTACACAACGCCTTAAGATCTGATCGGGGCCAAGCTTGAACAAGTTGCCCCCGATCCAAGTAAATGAGGCACTTTTTCTGATGATTTTTCTCTTCTCTCCGAATCATAACTGTATCAACCAAATTCATGCGTGTTTTTGGTGGTCTGCTATGGACTGCACCCCAATCTTCAAACGAGATGGCAGTGAGCCTTAACAACCGTTTTTTGTTGGAGCTCCAATGGATGTTATGTATCCTTTGCTACACTAAGCAAGTGGAAGTAATTGTACCATAAGCAAAATCTATCTAACTCGTAAGAAAATCAAATTACAAGACTGCCATTCAAATTGCATGTGCAACTGAAACTTAAAATGCTAGAAAAGAAATAGAAACAATACTACAACAGAGGGGATCTATGGCTCTCAGGTTGGGCCCTAACCTGAGAGCTATAGTCTCCTAATAAAACTCAGGAATCGATCACAAACTGTGCTCTTTATTCATAATTCAACGTCATGCCAAACTGGCTTACAACAAAAGAAAACAAAACTGGACTGCTTCCAAAATTATACGATAACCCAAGAGATTCAACAACCTATCTAAGGCTAAGGCCTCCATATTTATAAAAAAAAGTGATGATCCGCCAAGTAGCCTTGATTCTAGGAGCTCGGCTGTACAACTGAAGTTTAACTGCGGATTTGTGAGGCAGTCATAACTGCTGTTCTGGTAGAATAGTTGGTGACTGCTGTTCCTGTAGGACAGATGGCTACTTCTGAGGCTCGGAGGGGAGATTGATTGGAGCTCGGAGTTCTCGGTGGGAATCACGAGGAATGTCCCAATACCGTGGACATCTCTCCACAAAATCAGCAGTGCCACCTTATTGTCTCCTTATTCCTTTTGCGTTGTCTCTTGTTCCCCTTTTTTTAATGCCAAAACCTGGAATCACAATGCATTAGTCACGTGGATAAAGTGTCTAACCTTCCTCCTACAAACAACATGAAATAACTAAGAAATGCATGCATAAGCAAATAAAGATGAATGGTTTGAGCAAGTAAAGTAGGCCAAAATGATCCCAAATTGTACCAAAATTGGGGCTCATCATGAATTCTTCAACTAGTGTACCTTGCACCCACTCATCTTGATTAGCAAATTGTTCAATCTGTGGGATTTTACAATGCTTATAGGCTGACAGCCTATATTTTATTTTTTTGGCATTGATAAAGCCATCTGGGTCATAAGGGACCCACCAAAAACTCCTCTTTAGCTTGAGTTTCTCCCCCAATATTTGATCAACATCTTTCCAACCTTCTTTCTTGTTCATGACAAAGGGGCCTAGTTGGTCTTTGAATTTCAGGTGAGCCTTTTTCTTGGCACTATGAAAATGAGCTAAATCTGAATTGATCAGTTGCCTTTAATACTCCAAGGTAAACAGTCTCATTGGTACATATCTTGGCAGCCTATAGGGACAGAGCTCAAAGCCATAGATCCTAATGATAGTGTTATTCTGGTAGAAGTACCAGTCACCTATTTTGTAGTTCTTTGAAAGCTGCAATATTTTCTGCATGTCATAGGATAGCCTAGGAGAAGGAGTTATCTTCAGGATACAAGAAACTGGATAGAAAAACAGGTCAATGAACTCACAGTAAGAGTAGGGGGAATTGTGGACTTCATGAAAGACTGAGGTCTAGAAAATTACAGACATCTTTTCTCCTTTAGAGTCCAATCTTTTGATGGGGCATTGGAAGCAGTCTGGCTGATAATACATGAATAGATGGTAGATGTAAGAAGCGTATTTGAAGAATCCCTCCCTATCCAATTTTACTAGTTGGTCATGTATCTTATTGGAGATGAATTTGGCATAATTGTACTTGACAGCAGGGGGTTGTCCTGGGCTATATGCAGACAACAGGACCAAAATAGTTTCATCAATGTGCTCACTTGTTTTGAAACCTAACACATAGGATATCATATCAACTAATAACTTGCCCACTTCATTGAAATTTACATAGAGAAAAGGAGGTGGCTCTGTGGGCTGGCGATCTGCTCTCATGAAAACTTTGGCAATTTGGGCTATCTCAGAGCTGAAGAGTTTAGGACCTTTATCAAGCAGGAATTTCATAGAGAGACGGACTAGAAGCTGAGTTTGCTTGAAACATAGCATTTGGTTGATGGAGTCAGGAGTTATATGAAAGAGGATGCTCCCAGACGGAGACTTGATTGCTCTTTGATTTGGCTCATAGTTTTCAGCACAAAGGTGGATTATTTTAGGGCAAATGTTGACATAAGGGAGGAAGTAAATGGGCAATTTTGATTCCCATATTCCATACATATCACACTTGTTCAAAAAATTGTTTCTTAACTAACAGAATGTCTGGAGGTGGTTTCTATCACCCACCAAGTCTTGAATTAGGTGGTCCCTATCAGCCAAAGGCAGTGCTTCTAGTTCCTTATGAGGTGCATTGAGAGGAGTAATGTTCAAGGAAACTAGAGTGGGCATTCTGGAATTCTGAGTGTCTATGACCTGAAACTTAGTTTGAGTGCAACCACTGACAATAGAACAAGGATTATGAAAGTTTTCCCAAGGAATTTGTGGATTGAATTTTGATATGAAATGCGTTTACCGGGTAAAATTCCCAGGAAGGACAAATTGTGCAGAGACAACTTAGGAGAGTGGTTTACATAGAGTAAAGGGACCCTTGGCAAAGAAATTTGACCAATATACTTAGTTAATGCGCATCTTAGAGACTCTGCCGATAGAAACGAGCTAAAAGAATGCGTTTTACTAGTGAATTTGCAGAGGAAGTCAAGCTTGCCCTGTTTTTCTTGAACATAGGGTTAACAAGTGAATTAACAGGTGAAATTTCAGGTGTTGGAGTGCTTTTTGGTTTGAATTTGCAGGTGTTCAAACAAAATTTAATGGAGAAACTACAGAAAAATAGGGTTTGCAGGCAAACAGATGGGTAAATACTTGTTTTATGGTGAAGAAGGTAATTGACAGGGGCAATGTTGAACTAAGGGACCGAATCTGCGGGAGGAACTCGTTGGGTTGACAAAATTTGGAGTTCTAGCAGAAGTTCATCATAAACGACATGTAGAGCTCTTCACCAATGAACCAATAGAATTAAAACAAAATGATCATTTTTGCGTTTTTAACAAAATTTGGACATTTCGGCGCTTTTTGGCACGTTTAGATGATGACGTTAGCATGACATATTTTGCCGCGTAGCGGGTACGAAGAGTGACATGGCAGCTGACGCTTATGGGTACGTGGCATGTGACATGTTGGCAGGGTAATGATGTCAACAGGTGACGTGGCAGTGGTATGGAGAAGCGGCGGACCGACGTGTACGCAATGTTATATGGTGACGGGGACCTGACATCATTGGGCAGGAGGCGAGCGGTTTCCGGTTTTCCCTGCACTGCTTTTGGCTCGGGGTCGTATTGCAGAGGGGGGCTCCGATCACACCAGGAGATTGATGCATGGCGGGGGTACGACAGTAATACCACCGATCCCCCAGATGCTAACCTTCAGTGGATCAGGGCATGTGATATTTTCCGCCAGCAATTGGATGTTGGGCGACGGATCAGACGGTCGTTGGGTCAAACAGATGGCAGGTGGTTATGGTAGGGGCCTCGCATATTATATAAACGTTAAATAAAGTTTCGGGGGGAAAGAACTTTGGTTATGGTGGAACATTCATTCATTCAACCAAAGGTTTAATGAAATCGGATATATATACGGGCACAAGAGTCAACATATGGTTAATGCGGGGGGGGGTTTGCGCTGTGGTTATTTATTTAACCTCACGTTTAAACAAATCCCGAGATTTATACGTGGAAGGGTTAATACTAAGGTCCCAAATGGACCTAATATTCCCCGAAAACTATATTGTAAGGCTATAATTGCCAATGGGTAGGGATATTTAGATTTGTTGGGTTTTAATATAGTTTTTGTAAAATAGGGGTGGGAAAGATGATTGAGGGATCTAGATAATAGAGTTAAATGTTAATATGAATTTATGGAATGAAACTGCATGAGTAAAATGCTAAGTTTATGGAGTGAAAACTTGGGCATAGGGAAGTGAAAGGAGTATGGAATAATGATCTTTACACAAGAAATGTGGCTTCTTACAACCAAGTAAACTCAGAGTTTAACTTATCATTTCTCATAGAATGAAGTGAAGCAGGACTATTGGGAAGATCCCAAGGTCCTTGAGGGGATGTTAGTCAATAATTTCCAGGGGAATGAAAGGGGAATTAGTCATGCTTTCATTGTTATTCAACCAAACAATTGCCATGGTACCAATGTCATTGATGGGATGAGTCTTTCTTGACAAGAAAAAAAGTGATCACAACCTTGCTTCTGCAAACCTCAAACTGCCTACCCAGCCTAATACACCTACCATATTTTCTTCCTTTTGATTGGGTGCATTTGGATTAGCAAACCCTGATCTTCCTCTTTTCTTTTGATTGCCCTCCTATCTAAATGTACCCTTATCTCTTCCAAGGGCCCGGATTAAGCATTTGGGCTCCTTATTTTCTCTACCTATCTACTTATCTGCCCAGCTTAAACTGTTTGGACAGATATTCATTCTCTATTCCACAACAACATATTCAAATATGGAGTGGTCCAGATTGAACTGTTGGGCCATCCATCAAGTGTGATAAACAACAATATTTGCATATTGTGAACTTGCAAATAAGATAGCAGTGGCGTTTTGACTGGCCACTTTCCTGGTCTTTTGGTTTGGGGTTCATTTTATTTTTATTTTGTTGACCAATTCATTTTTCTTGCCCTTTGATTTTTCTTTTAGGGCATACCCTCTTTAAATTTTTAAATTTTCTTCTTTTTTTACAAAATATGGAACCTTTGCAGCATGCAAGGCTGAACATATTTGGCACTTCCATAGTCAATCATGAAAAATGAAACCTATTGGTATAAGAACCTAACAGGAGCCATCGTCTCCTCACTCTTTAGAGTAATGTGTTTTACGCACGAAGGCAGAATGGTCAAGCTCGTAGACCAAATGTCATTCCCCGATTCACACATCGAAAATAGTAAAATGACATCCCTGAATGGTCTTTTCACGTGAGAAATGTCTCATCAGTCTCAAGTCCATCCACCTGATGAGCGCGAGTGATTCAGGAAGATGTGACTGAAACCTAGGGGGCATGCACCCTAGTCTGTTTCGGCAGGAAAACCTTAGATATAGAGTGGATTTCCACGAGGGATATATGACTAGTCTAGCGAACCCATCCTTACAGGAAAATGGGAACAGGCTAGAATAAGACACCTTCATTAAAGTTATGTGAGTGGAGTATCTCTACGCCACTCCCCTTTGTCTATTTCGGTAGGCATCGCCATGGGAAATTTCTATCTTCTACCCAAATGGAACTTTCTTGGTAACCTGGGAATTTTTTCGCTATACCTAGGGGCATGCAAACCTTTTGTAAGCAAGCGAGAAACGACCAGCTAACGTTAGCTCTATGATTCTGCTGACTTCAACCTCCTAGGTCGGGTGAGTGGCCGAAACCATTCATCTTTGCAGGGGCCACCTGGGCACCAACAAAGTAAAGGAAAAATTTTCCTACCTAGCCTTGGTGGTGATATTAGTAGTTAAGTAGAGAGGCGTAGTTGGTCGTTCCTAGCATGCATGCAAGAGGCTCTGTGACAAAGCTTTAAAGATGTAAGCCCCTTTAAAATATCATCTTGAATGAGACATCCTTATCATATGACTTGCGAGCAATGTTGTCACAGAGTTCAAGCTCATTAAAAAATAAACTCTCCATGAGTAGTTTTAGCGCATAGTTCAAGCTCGTTAAAAAATAAACATAAGTCATGAGCAAATCTTTCCCCCAGCATTTAAGCTCACTAAAAAATGAACTGGTAAATAACCATTGTGAATGCCTTATCACCAACTTTTGAGCCTTGGTCGTGCTCTCGCCATCACCTCATTTTTTTAGCGATCATTCACCCCCATATGATTGTTTACCCCTTCGAGGAACATCTGCGAAGATTGATTCTATTAGCCATCCTTGTGACACTGTTGTGATTGGAAAATTCCAAATCTTACCTGGAATCAGCTGCTACCCGGAACCATCACTTGTTCCTCAAAAACGAGTCTTCTTTAAGCTCTTTTCACCTAACTCGTAAAATATGAAAAGATTGCCAAGCGATTGGCCTCTCCGACTCATTAAAGGAATTAGAAGTGTTATCCCTCCTCTAGATTTTAATATTTTTGGACCTAAGGGATTATTACACAACTATCGAGCGCTTGTCTTGTTCGGCTCGTTAAAGCTATCGAAAATTCATCCCTTTTGTATTATTTTATGCTTTTTCAGACTTAAGGGATTATACAACGAAAAAGAATCTTTGGAGTCTTCTTTCTATTTCTTTCAGACTCTCTAAAATTGAAAGAGACCGAGTTATCTTTGTCATTAAACTCATTAAAACCGAATAGCGACAAACTCATCCAAATGGATGACAACGAGTTTCACTATCGCTAGGCTCGATAAAATATAGTGACAGGTTCGCCCGAAGGGCAGATTATAGAACAAGCATATGTTATCCTCCTCAAGCTTGACAAAAATAAAGAGGTACTAGTTAGCAATGACTGGGAAAATTGAGAAGAAAACTTGGTAGCAAGTCGCTCTTGAACATGACACTTTTCTTCCACATCCATGCCGGGTTGGGTTCTTCTATTCACTGGTCATCACCATTGGTCCGTCACACCATCCATCTTTGGGGTTAATGCTAACAATCCATCGTCAGTGTCACTGATATGTTCAAGAGAAGTCATTCAGACAATTCACCTGTGTCTCACCCACTGCAATACATTCATACTTCATTCCTTCATGACCACCACCCTAAACCCTATATCGTCAGTTTGTTTTCACCTCCAAAATCATTTGCTTCATTCTGTGCCATTGATGTGGGATTCCTTAAGGCCTTCCTGCGACAG
>APFE031358408.1:0-10631 GCA_000404065.3 Pinus taeda
GATTTTAGGAGCTTGATCTTGAAACGAATGTAACTCTGTAATTTCAGATCTCCAAGTTCTAAAATTGTGTCCTGCAGTAGCCCTCTGAGTGCTCTTTGTAACCCCACAAGTCGGATCAAGATTGGATTCTGCAAGGAAGAGTTATGTCAAATCTCCCACGATGACCTGATTATAGATTGGTTCAGTAGACCACACTTGTACGAAGTGCCACGTATCACTGTTTCAAACTTAGGCCCTAAAACCGATACACAGAAAACTACAATTCGTTCT
The DNA here is from genome assembly GCA_000404065.3 of Pinus taeda. Taxonomy (NCBI): domain Eukaryota; kingdom Viridiplantae; phylum Streptophyta; class Pinopsida; order Pinales; family Pinaceae; genus Pinus; species Pinus taeda. Next base: position 271 of record APFE031358408.1, read on the forward strand.
CTTTCTGCAACTTCTTATGAAATTTCAATTTGATGCTCAGAGAGAAAGTTATGACGATTTTCCCAAGGTCACCTCTTTAGGATGTAATTCGGAAGCCTGCAGAAACCCTAAATGTCTTGGACTGTATCTCCGAAAATATAGCGAAACAAGATCTGAAATTCGGGCCTGAGCTTCACCAAAATAGCAGCTCAAATGGGTTTTAATTTCAGAGACTGAACCTTCACAAAAAAACAATTATAGCGAAAATTCCACGATGACCTGTTTGAGATGGAATTCTGGAGTTTTCAAAAACCCTAACTTCCTCAGATCATATCTCCAAAAATATAGCGAGAGAAGATATGAAATTTTGACTCGAGGTGCAGAACGATTTCAGCTCAAATGGATTTTTGTTTTAGCTTCTAAAACTTCGTAGCAAAAAACTTATAGCGAAAATTCCATGATGACATGTTTGGAGCAGCGAAACCCTAGAATCCAAAGCTCTGATACCAAATGTTATGAAACCAGCTCACAAAAATATAGAAAAAGATAGATAAACACCTTCAAAATAAGCCTCTTCAAGGGGGGCAACCTCGTTTACATTACACAAATGAACAATTCTTGGATGATACAAATGACAAGACCTCCTTTCTATATATAGGAGTCTAAAGGGTCATAATATAATCAGAGCCAACATAGCAATAATAATATAAGGGCACAATAAGGGCTTCTATGGGACACAATAATAACAATATGGGGACTACATGAGCACAACAATATAATAAGGGGGTTGCACTAATAACAATAAGGGGTTACACTAGTAGTATAGGGACCTAACATTTTGCCAGTGTTTCTCCCTCTGTAACTAAATAACCAGTGAGGTATTCAAAGATGTATTCAGAATTTGCTACTGCTTAATAATAATAAACCCTCAGATCTGTTGCACCGGTTTTCCTGCATTAGGTTTTTCCGGGGACATTTGTCCAAAAATAACGGTGTCATTTGTGTTGTATTTTCTTTCTTGTTCAGTCTCTTGTTTCCGCATATAAATTAATTAAGTGAAAGTTGCAATGTATTTACTTTGATATTTACCATAGAACATAGTAAATAACTTGTATGGATTAACGAGTAGAGAAGTAACATCAGTTTGCTGCAGTAGGAATTTCGATTTAGGAATATTCAATATTGCTCCCTGCTATTGCTTAGCAAATGAGAATTCGGACTTATTGGTTGGAAGTCCTTTGAGGAAGAATTCCCTCAAGTGTGTCTTCTTCTCCCCCTACTGACGTTATTCTGCCAGCAACTGCCGCAAAAATATCTGCATCCCAACTAAAGATTTGCTCTGCAAGGAAAAGTACGTTGCTCACTTCTGCCTCTAGAAAGCTTTCATCTGGAGATTGAATTTCTTTGTAGACTCACTCAAAGAAACGAAATTCTCCTCAAAACCTCAACATCCCTGGCCCATGAACTGCGTTGCCTCTGTGGTTTTGTATTGTTTCTTCTGAAGTAATTTTGAACTTCTCTTCCTTTCTACTTCTAGGCTCTTATGCTCATGATTTGTGCTCTGATACCATGTGAAAAATCGGTTACCTGATTCCTACTACAACAACTGATGTTAATTCTTCTAATTGTTAATTCGATTAAACAATTTACTCGTTGTGTGCTACAACAAATATCGAATTAAATACATTGTAGCCTACACAAGTAAAAATTACGAAAACTAAATACAAAACAGTAGAGAAATAAACATCACACACATCTACATAGTAAAACCCAGTGTGGGAAAACCGATGCAGTAGGTGAGGGTTTGTATTATTAAGCAGTAGTAATTTGAGTACAAATCTATGGACACTTCAGAACTAGCAATCCATGTAGAGAATAACAGACAAACATCTAGTGAGTGAATTCACACTTCCACCGGTGATCTGACACTGCCCTTAGCTTGAGACGAGCTGCACCTTGCTGCCTTTGCGTCAGCGTATGCAGTTCTTGTTGAATTTTCTAAGTCTATCCGTTAGAAAATTAATCTCTATTCTGTTGATTTATTTCTTCTACTTGTTAATTTTGAACAAGTTATTTAAAACATTTAAATACTGAAATAAACACAATACAGTCACAACATCTACAGATCATCAACTAAAAGAAAACAAACACACAAGTGGCTAAGATTAAAGATGATTATGTATTTTCCAACGATCGAGATTATTTTGACAAAGATCAGGAAACTAACCATTATTTTTCACTTGGAGAATTTATGTATAAATTAGAGAATCATTTCAGTCTCTAGCCATCTGATTTCTGGCTAAGAAATTGCTACTGAAGCATTTGTGTAAATTATTGTCCTGTTGTGAACTATTTTTTTCTATCATAATAAAGACTTTGGGGTGCAACTCGAGGTGTACTTGTTCATTGATTTGTGGTATTTACTGACTACGGGCTTCTTATGTTGTGCTAATATATGATTATTTTGAGATAAATACATAGTGTTTGCAAGTACTTCAATCCTTGGTCTCTCAAGTTCACAAACTGTGGGCAAGGATCATTTTCCTTGGATCCTACATATTTATGTGGTGGATTAAATCTTCGCTAAGGCTATAGTGTGCATGGGGTTTCTAAAGCGCTTTTAGCCATATTCAAAGAAAATAAACATAAATTTAAATTTTCAAAACCCTTGTATATTTGTAGATTTGTAAATATAATTTGTAAATTATTTTTGCTAACATGGGTTTTGGGGTATTAAGAATTTTTGTATATGCTTGGGGTTTGGGTGTTTTATTTTCATTTTTGCAGGTTGAATCAAGAGTTCAAGCTGAAGTAGAGCTAAATATAGGCCCTTGAGGATAAGATGTAATCTCTAGAAAATTTTGCAAGGCTACCCACTAAAGATTTTGCAACAAAATTCAGATCTAGAGGAGAAATGTTTTCTAAAGCGAGGTTTCACTTTTCAATCCTCTCAAGCCCAAATCCATCCTCCTCTAGCCTAGCTTTGCCCTCTCTCCTTGTTGCATCATCCTAAAAAGGCCCAGCGTCATCATTTTTTGGCCTTTTAGGGAAGGTTGTAAGCCTTAGAGGCCTCGGCCTCCCTTCCCTAGCCCTGCATGTTGAAATTTCTAAGTCTAACCGATTCGAAATTTTCCTGCACTATCTGGTTTATTTCTCCTACTTATTTAAGTACTGAACAAGTTATTTAACCATATAAATACTGAACTAAACACAATGCAATCTCAACCATCTACAAATCAAAACTGAAAGAAATAGACAAACACACAAGGGATACCGTTATTTTTGGACATTCGTCCCTGGAAAAACCCAACTTGGGAAAACCGATGCAGAAGCTCTAAGGGTTTTATTATTAAGCAAATTTTCTTGAGTACAACTGGGTGCCAAACTAGCTCGCTCGACAAAGATCTCAATCTGGCAGTAGTACCTCTCTTCGGAAGCAGATATTTTGAAAGTCTGCTCCATGAAACCCTCTCCAGCGCCTCTTTGAAGCACTGCATCAGCCCTCCTGCCCTCTGCGTCAACCCTCTGAGGCTCTACACAACCTCTCTGGCCTTCTACGTCACTTCTGAGGCCTCTGCGTCGCTCATGCAGGCCCTCTGGCCCTCTGCGCAGTCACTGCTGGCCTGTGCGTGGCTTCCTCTGGCTTAGTGTCTACCTCTATGCCTATGCGTTGGTCTTCCAACATTATCTCTGTCTTTCTGTTATGCACTCACTGCCCTCGCTGCAACTAATCACTGGTTTGATTTCTCTGAGCAAACTCCGCTCTAGAAAATCAAATTGACTTATCACTTTGACGTATCTCCAACTGACCTTCAAGGCCTCCTCTTATACTTTTTTTGTTGAATCTTCAATGGCCGAAATTACATCTCTAATCAACGACTAAGATTAGATTTGGCTTGGTCAATGTCCTTTAGAACCTTTTAACCCAATTTTATATTAATACCCATTAATATTTTTATTTTCCTAAATTTAGACTTGGGAATCCATTAAAAATATTAATTATTTTAATATCTCCTTCACCAGGTAGAATTTCCCCAAACCATTTATGGGTCTTGGAGATCTCATGTGTATTAGCCTCTCCACCAATTTTCATGGCTAAAGCACATCCAATGCTACCCCAATTCAACACTGCGTTGGGGCCTCAAGGCCTTAAAAGGCCTAGCAATGGGCCCTACGCCACACAGTTGCCCTTTCTTGACCCCAACGGCTGCCCTAAAGGCTGGTTGTGACCCTTAAGGGCCCTAAATTGCCCTAAAAACCCCAGTGTCTAGCCTTCAAGGGCCTTCCTCCTCCAGCGTTAGCCTTTTTCAGTCTCCACTTACTTCTGTGACCCTTGATTTGCTCTCTCAGCCTCCTCTTACCTCAACGCTAGTCCTTTTAGGCCTAGTGTTGCTCTTCCTTGGCTATTTTGCCTTAGTCTACCCTAGTTCCATCTATGAAATTTTTAACACTGATTCCTTGCTGGTTTTGCAGGAGAAATTTGCTCAAAAATTTGTGTTTTCAGGTGTAAGATCATTGGAGAAATTTCGGGCTACTTGGGCAAGTTGAATCAACAAGGCCTTGGGTATAGGGTTTGATCTCTAAACCTTCATTTTGCCTTTGTTTTATTAGAGCAGTAATAACAGTGATATAATAGCCCTAAAATCACATTTAAATTGGTCAAAATCACTCAAAATTGCAAAATCTAAAATTTCATAAATTTTGGCCACTTGGGCATTGGTCATCTAGCTTGGATCTGATTTTTTGTTTGTTGGAATATACTGCATAACTGAACAAATCAGATTTACAAATTTATGAATCACACATCTAAAGAGGACTCAAAAATTGATCTTTTCAGTTATGGTAAAATTTTCTTATTTTTTGGCATTCTGGACATTGATTTTTAGCATCTTTAGCTTGTTGATCTGTTGGTTTGTTTACTTCTATAATGAGTTGTTTCAGATATGATATATTACTGAATACATGATCATAAAGTGAGCTAAATACATAAATTTACATTTGCTAGCCATTGGAAAGTTTTATGGTTTATATGTTGGGTAAATGTTATGCTCTAAAGTGACTTTCTTGTTGTTGTCATAAGTCTAATAAAATGTTGAAATCTTCTTAAGTATTACTGTTGATTTGATTTTTGAGATCTAACACTTGCTTGTCTCATTCTAAGTTTACAAAAAAATTCTGAATTTTGCACTAAAAGCACTCTTACACTTGAGCTCTAAATCTTTGATCTTGTGATTAGTGTAAATTGCTTTGACATTTGAGATCTAATCGGCATCATTGTGTTTGATATCTAATTAAGGCATTATTAAGAAATCAATGGATAACTGCTCTAAGTTAGAGATCATAATCTTAAGAGGCTTTGATATCTTGGTTATCTACCTTAAGCACTTGGCATCTTAAGTTTCATTGATTTTCATTTTAAGTGAGCATTTCAATGTTGGTCATTGGCATATCTCAAGTAATCATTATTAAATTAGACATCTAAACATCTTGTGGAATATTGTTTAATACTGGCAATTGTATCTTTAAGCATTTATCTTGTTTAAGATTGACATCTCATCATTGATAAGTACTCTTATTATAAGGAAATTCACATTAAGTACTTAAATAGCATAAACAAATCTTAACTCAAGATAAACTTCACTCATAATCGTTGCACAAGCATCCTAGGACTTAGTTTGCATTAATAATTTACCTCCAAGCATATGTCTGGTTGATAGACTCCTAAGGCAACCCATTTCCAATTAGCTCGAGGGATTCAACTCTTTTTAGTGATTAACATAGTGACCTTACAGTCGTTAAAGACACTGGCGCCGGAGGCACTGGGTGGGTAGAACACAGGGGAAGGTATCATTAATCAGGCCAATGCCTGCCTCCTGTTGCCTTTGTTGATTTGGGGTAGCATCGCATGTGCTCTAAGCCTCAAATTGTGCAGGGAGGCTTGGGCACAGGTATTCCAAAGAACCCAAAAAGCGTTTTGGGAAATTCCACCCATAAGTGATTTTATTTAAATAATTAATATTTTTAATGGAGTTCCTAAGTCTAAACTTAGGAAAATTAAAATATTAATGGGTATTAATCTAATCAAGGGTGAAACTTCTACAAAAAGCCATGTATCAAGTCAAAAATGATCTGAGCCTTTGATTATGTTTTAATCTAGGTCGTTGAATGTCCAACATGAAGATATAAGAAGGGGCGTGAGGGTCATTTGGAAGACAGACAAAGAGATTGAGAAAATCGATTTTCTGAGGTGAGAAATTCTCAGGAGGAAAATTGATTGAGGAGATCTTGCAGCAGAGGGGCAATGAGAATCTAGGAGAAGGAATTTCCAGAGAGTACAAGGCAGAGAGAGGACAGAAAGACGTCCAGAGAAAGGCTAGCGTTGGCCTACGCAGTGCTGATGCAGAGGCAGCACAATTAGTGAGGGGAAGTTGAGTTTCTACTGAGGGAAGTCGAAGTTCAATTACCAGAAGCTAGGGTGTGAGTCTGGGAGGCAGGAAAGTCAATTTCTCAGCCAGCAGAGGATCCAAGGCAGAGAGGCAATGTAATAGCCAGGAGGGGTGACGCAGAAGCTGCCCAGGGTGACGCAATTATGCGCAAAAGCCACGCAGAGGGTGACGCAGAACCTCCAGAGTTGAAGGATCAGTCACTGATTCTCCAGTGACAAGGTGAGATCATTTCACAAGTCTTTTTTCAGTATTCTCTCTCTAATAGATTGCTAGTTGAGCATCCTATAATTGTACTCAGAATTTTCTCCTGCATAATAATAAACCCTCAAAGTTGTTGTACCGGTTTTCCCGCATTGGGTTTTTTCCAAGGAATATTTGTCCAAAAAATAATTGTGTCCTATGTGTTGCATTGTTCTTTCTTACTCAGTTTTTTGTTTCCGCATTTATGTAAATTAAGTGAAGGTTGCAGATGTATTTACTTCGAAATTTACCATAGAAGACAATAAATAACTTGTATGATTTAATCAAGTAGGAGAAGTAACATCAATTTGCTGCAGTAGGGATTCCGGGTTAGGAATTTTCACATGGTATCAGAGCTAGTGCAGGTGAGACAAGAAGAGCAGAACTAGAAACCCCAGCACTGAGCAGAAGGGGAAATCGAAAAGTTGTAGGAGGCAGCAAGTCGAAACCCCAGAGGGTTTGCGCAGTTCTAGCCGGAGGATCGAAAATTTGAGGTAGTCTCTCTCTCCGAGTGAACTGACGGAGAGAAAGAGCTTCCAGTTTGAATTTTTTTTGTGGCAGAGGGAGCAGTGCTTGAGCCTCAGCATGAGGAGCAGTTGGTGAACGCAGATTTTTCAATAGGAAGCTTTGTCGGGCTGAAAAGACGTCAGAAGAAAGAAGCAGCGAAGCATAGTGAGGGAATACTTCCTAAGTGATTTCTTGCCGAAGAAATCAGTGTGTCTCAATTGTTGAGCAACAGAGGAGCAACAACTTACCAGCGTCATCAGGGAGTGCATAAGTCAGCCCAGGAGCTATGCAGTAGGGAGAAAGAGGGAGCAGTTCAACAGTTTTTGGAGGAGATAGCAACCAGTGGCTTGAGGGATCAGGACAGATTGGACGGGGCTTCCAACTATGCCATCTGGAAGGCTAGGATGACCTTCCTTCTAGATGAGCATGCCCTCAAGATGTAAGTTGATAATGTGGTGGTTGAACGTGCAGATGCAGATCCGCTAAAAAGTACAAGGAGGAGATGGCTAAGGCAAAGAGGATGATCCTGGATGGAGTCAAGGATCACGTGGTATGCCACGTTACAAGCAAAGGGACTGCTAAGGAAATGTGGGATGCCTTGGCCACATTGTATCAAGGAACTTCTAAGCAGCAGAAGATGTACTTAGAGCAAAAGCTAAGATCTGCTCAGATGCAGAAGGGGGAGCGAGTGGATCCATTCCTTACGAAACTGAAGGAGACCCATGATGAGCTGTCAACAGCAAGACATACTTGTCAAGACTCAGAGTTAGTAAGATTGGCTCTAAACTCCGTCTCAGATGATTGGCAAATCTTTGTCCAGAGTATCCTGGGCAGAGCAGCGTTGCCAAATTGGGACGAGATGTGGGCAGCTTTGAAACAACAAGAGCTTAGGAGAGACCTGCTCAAGGTAAAACTTGACGGAAGCAGCAGCAGCAGTGGGTCGAAGCCCAAAGTGGAGGAAGAGGATAGTGCAACCCTTACATCCAAGGGACAGCAGAGGCAACAGAGACGTAAGGATGTCTCCAAGGTGAAGTGCTTCAGATGTGGCGAGATGGGCCACTATGCATCGCAGTGTCCTCTAAAGAAAAATGACAAGGATGAGAAGCATGATCCAAAGGTTGCAGCGGTGAAGATTGACGAGGAGTTTGCCATGACAGCCGAGATACCTCCAGGAGGGAGGTGGGATGATATAGAACTGTAGTCGGGAGGACTACAGATGGGCAAGATCCTTGAGGAGCCCACCTCTTGGATCATCACCTTGCTACAGGAGCCCATGATCAGGAGTAGCGGGATGGTGGAGTTTAGTTGGTGCCATGGAGTGTTGATGCAACAGATGCAGTGGCTAGGAGAACCAAAGACTGAGTAGCACAGAGCAGTGAGGTAGCAATGCAGGGAGGCACAATGCAGAGCTTCAGCAGCGCAATGGCTTCAAATCCAACATGGGACTAGCAATAGTCAAGATTTCAACACCGAGGTGTATCCACTGGAAACTTGTCAAGTTTTGGGTGTTTCCAATTGCTTCTCTCAGCAACTGAGTTGCAGTGTTGGGTAGCAGAGCCAACAATAGCAAGGTTGCAAAGGGATTTATAGTACGGATGTAGTGTTGACAGAGGTAGTGTCCGCAGAAAAACAGTTGCAGCAGCAGCACAATCGTTGGTGGACAGCATGTCGGACATCAACAGTGCAAAGGATGCTTCAGAGTCAGAGCAGTGTGCAGAGAGGCAGTGTATTGCTAGAGCACATTCCTCGCTAAGAGGGAGTGTTGATTTGGAGTAGCATCGAATGTGTTCTGAGCCTCAAATTTTGCATGGAGGCTTGGGCACGGGTATTCCAAAGAACCCCGAAAGCGTTTTGGGAAATTCCACCCAGAAGGGATTTTAATAAAATAACTAATATTTTTAATGGGGTTCCTAAGTCTAAACTTAGGAAAATTAAAAATATTAATGGGTATTAATCTAATCAGGGTGAAACTTCTAAAAAAAGCCATGGATCAAGTCAAAACGATTTGAGCCTTTGATTATGTTTTAATCTAGGTCGTTGATCATCCAACAGGAAGATAGAAAAGAGGCTTCAAGGTCATTTGGAAGACACAAAGAGAGATTGAGAAAATCAATTTTCTGAGGTGAGAAGTTCTCAGGAGGAAAAGAGATTGAGGAGATCTTGCAGTAGAGGGGCAGCGATAATCTGGGAGAAGGAATTTCTGGAGAGTACAACGTAGAGAGGACAGAAAGATGTCCACAGAAAGGCTGACGCAAAGGCAACGCAGTCAGTGAGGGGAAGTTGAGTTTCTGCTGAGGCAAGTCGAAGTTCAGTTGCTGGAAGCCAGGGTGTGAGTCTGGGAGGCAGGGAAGTCGATTTCTCAGCCAGCAAAGGATCCAGAGCAGAGGAGTGTAATACCTAGGAGGGGTGACGCAGTTATGTGCAGAAGCCACACAGAGGGTGACGCAAAACCTCCAGAGCTGAAGGATATGTCAATGATTCTCCAGTGACCGGGTGAGATCATTTCACCAATCTTTTGTTTAGCATTCTCTCTGTAACAGATTGCTAGTTGAGCATCCTAGAATTGTACTTAGAATTTTTTCCTGCATAATAATAAACCCTCAAAGTTGTTGTATCGGTTTCCCGCATTGGGTTTTTCCAAGGACTATTTGTCCAAAAAATAACTGTGTCCTATGTGTTGTATTGTTCTTTCTTACTCAGTATTTTGTTTCTGCATATATGTAAATTAAGTGAAGGCTGCAGATGTTCTTACTTCGAAATTTACAGTAGAAGACAGTAAATAACTTGTATGATTTAATCAAGTAGGAGAAGTAACATCAGTTTGCTACAGTAGGGATTCCAGCTTAGGAATTTTCACAGGCTTCCATTTCACAAGCTACTCTGAATACTGTTTCTCAAAATAGTTAAGGGAGAGGTTCTACTTAGACTAGGCATATAATTAAAAAAAACCAAGATCATTGCATCACACATAGATTCTAGGATTTGCACATCATATGGGTTAGTCGATCATTCAAGCAGCGGGTCCATCCAGTTACTTGACATTAATTTACATTAAGCAAGAATTGTGACTCCATAAGGCATTGGTCTCATACTCAAGAAATCTAATCCAATCATTATTCTTGCTAAATTTAATCTGTGTCTCCCAAGCATAGTTGCAGGAATCGCCCCCCCCCCCCCCCCCCCCCCCCC
>APFE031358415.1:0-10257 GCA_000404065.3 Pinus taeda
TATGCTCTTGAGGTTCAAGATGCATGCAAAGCCTTGAGGAGCAAGGAAAATGTTAGAGACTTGGTGGTTGAGAGGGAGAGTAAATTACCTCTCAACATGCAGTTCTAGAAGAAGTCTCAAACAATTGTGGAGCAACCATAATTAGAGTCAGCAGAGGGATCACATGCAGCCATACATCCAGGTGTGAGGTGGGGCGATGTGAAGTAATAGTCCCATGAAGGCTGAACTTGGGTAAGGTCCATTGAGAGGTTTTATCTCATGGATCGTACCTTGCTATGGGAGCCCAAAGTACATAGTAGCAGGAAGAATCAATGGGATTGATGCAGTCAGAGATCAAAGTGACAGAAGCTAGAGCAGTCAGATACTGAAGAGCATAGAGAAGGACTGACAACAATGTAGAAAGGAAGAGTCAGCAGAAACACAAAGCTTTCAGTTGACAGAGGCAATAGTGGTCAGAGACTTTGATGACAAATGCATCATACTGATTTAGGTTGGATTTTTTTTTGTTTCTGGAGTTCCTGGAGATACAACACTTGAGAGAAGTGTTGCATGCAAAACATTCCAAAGGTTTAGGATAGGGATCTAGTTTAACTCCTTTCTTGTTGATAGGGAGTGTTGAAAATAGCAACAAGAAATGATAAAAATAAAATTGAGAATATTCCAATTTTAATTTGTCCTTGAATTAAAATTGTGAATTAAAATTTGAATTTTGGTCTCACCAGCTACTTGGAGTTAATTAATTAATTCATTACGGATTAATTAGTCAGATAAATTTAAGTTAGAAGTCTTTCTGAAGTCATGCAAGAGTTATCCTTTAAATTAAGGAGATTATCCCTTAATTAAGGAGATAAGATTGAGTTATATTTGAGTTGTAATTAGTTAACTCAGTTTACTGAGTTAAGTCCAGTTAAATTAGTTCCAAACAGTTTGAGGAATTAATTGTGAGTTATCAGTCAGTTGATGCATGCATACACTCAATCAGTGTACTCCAGATAACTGGAGATTCCCTCATCAGAAATTCATGCATGTCTATTTTAAGAAAGACCCAGTTTAGCTAAATGTCAAGGACAGTGTACTATGAGTTGCATGTTTTCTCCTATAAAGGAAACTCATGCATGTAATGAAGATAAGGTTCCTTGAGGATTGTGCAGTTCTAACAGTGCATTAGAGCAGTGTTTGAGAGCAGCGTTACACTGGGTAAAGGGGATCATCCCAGAGGTAACTGCGCAAGGAAATATGGGCTTGGAGGGCAAAGGAGAAGGCTTGTGAGAAGCTTTATTTGCCTGTGAGCATCCAGGAGGATTGTATTGAGAGCTGGCTAGTTGTGAGAGCTAAGGCTTTGTATAATTCTTATGTATTTCCACCTTGTATGATAATACAAATAGTCAGGTTTTTAGCTGAGGCTTTCCCCTGAGTATTTTTTGTGTTTCATGTGCATTGATTCTTCTTCTTATGGTTATATGTGTTCAACTCTAATTCAGCTCGATCTTTAAGCTTCCGCAAATTTGATAGTAGAAGTAGATTATAGTATTTTGCTTTGGTATATTGCATTATCGAGTTAATCTACAGTTACATTTTCTACATAGATCTCAGAGGTAGATTTGTAGAGAATTTGCAGGAAATTCTACATGAAGGTCAATAAATAGTGGCTGCCACCAACTCATGGTGTCGGAATTGGTCCACATAAATCTGAGTGGACAATCTCCAAAGGTGCCTTTGCCCTTATTGACTTTCCTGCTGGAAATGTCTCTATATGTTGCTTGCCTAAGATACATCCTTCACATATGTTGTCCGATTTTTCTATGATTGGTAATCCCTTCACCATGCCTTTCTTATGTAGCAAATTCAAACCTCCAAAATTGAGATGTCTAAATCTCAAATGCCATAACCGATTTTCATCTTTGATCTCTTCTTGATAGTTCACTTGTGCAACAACTGCATCTTTTCTTCCATTCTCTTGTGATTTCATTAAGAGTTGTCCTTGTGCACCTTATTTCTCCAAATTTGATCTTATTTTTAGGGGAAACATTCTATTATTTTTCATTTGAAATTTTGCAATCAGCAGTCTTCTTGGAGGCCTATCCAAAATTGTGCGCACATCATTTTTGAAAAATACAGTGTAGCCCTTTTGCATGAGATGTCCAATGCTTATGAGGTTGTGCTTCAAACTGGGGAAAAAATTAACATCTGAGATGTACTTCTTCTCCCCCTTCTTTGTTAGGATATTAACTCTTCCTTTTCCCATGACAGAGACTTGGCTATCAGTCCCTAATGTCATTTTAGATTTCACACTTTCATCTATATTGGAAAACATTTCTATGATCCCTCGCATGTGGTTGCTACACCCTGAATCTAGATACAATATGTCACTCTGTTTTTCTTGTGCTACAGTACAAGCTAAAAACATGTTATCACGATTTTTTTTTTCTTTTGTGAAATTTACACTTGGTTTCTTACTAATGTCATATTATTTATTTCTACATTCATTTCCATAATGACCATACTTGTTACAGTAATGACATTGGAATTGAGATTTATGATACCTATGATCTTGTGCTTGATTTTGGCTTGGGCCTTGACTTGGATTTTGATTGATGCCTCTTCCACTTGAGCTTGAAGGGTTGTTTATTCCTCTTCCTCTAGCATATCATCTTCCTTTGCCTTGACCTTGACCAAAGGAAACTTGTGTCTTGAAGGCATGCTCTAATGAGGAGCTTGTTTCTCTATTCAGTTTATGTTCATGAGAAATCCGTGATGCATGAAGCTCATCCACTGAGAACTGTGGGAGATCCTTTGTCTCTTCTATGGCCACAACAATGACATCAAACCTTGCTAGCAAACTCCTCCAAACTTTCTCAACTATTCTTCTTTCTTCAAATGTCTCACCATGAGACCTGATTTGAGTAACCAACCCAATTACATGTGTAAAAAATGAATCTGCATTCTCAAACTCTTTCATACAAAGTGTTTCAAAGTCTCTTCTCAATATTTTCAAATTTGTTGTGTTGGTGTTTTCCATGCTTTGGTAGGCTACTTGCAGGGTGTCTCATGCTTGCTTGGACTTCGTTGTTGCTGCAACCCTTGGGAAAATACTTTCATGAACATCTTATAAAATGTAGAAGAGGGATTTTGCATCCTTCTTCCCATTGTCCCTTAACAAATCTCTTTCTACTTGAGACAAGACATTGTATGTTGTTTCACCTACTAGTTCTTTAAAACCATTCTCCACCAAATCCCAAATGTCTTGAGAAGAAAACAGGGCCTTCATTGTAATATCCCAATAATCATAATTTTTGCCACTAAACTGAGGTATCTGAGGATTAGTCAAGCTTGTGCTTGATGTTGCGATTTCTGGGTAAAAACAACTTTCTACCTACTGGTAAATATGCTAAAAAACAATCTGCCCTCAAGATAATTTTAACTGCTAGTAAAAACACTTGTTTTTACACTAACGGAGTTTAACCCGCTCTGATACCATGTTAAAGAAAATTCACACGGAGGCAGAGGAGAGGAGTTTCGTGAAGATTTCAGTTGCAACAAGGGTATCACAACTACACAGAGGCTTAGTAAAACATAGGAAAATGACTCATGACAAAACAAAGCAAAAATAGAGTAAAGATTGGAGCAACTCAATAAAACTTAGGGTTCAATTATAATTCATGAAAATACATTCATATGAGACTGTAGCTCATTCACGAAGTGAAAATAAAGGTTTATGGCGATTTACACTTCACCAGGGGTTGCGGAGTAACACATAGTAAAACATAGTAACTGTTGTTTTCACGTTCCCATGAAAATTCGCTCGACGATTTTCTCCTCACTACCTCAGAGACTCTCACTCTTTAACTTGCCCTCTACATCTTAACTCTTTCAAAATGACTTTTACATCCATATTTATCTCAACATACAAATTTGACATTAATACATGAGAGAGAAAATAATTAATATGCAGTGGAGTGTGGGCAACCACTGCGCAGGTGTTGGAGTATGGGCAATAGTCACGCAGGTGTTGTGGAGTGTGGGAAATAGTCGAGCAATGAATTTTTTTCCTGTGTTTACCAAACTTCGTTAAATTCCTTAACTTTTGTGATGTGTTGCAGAATGGTCCATGTCGTACTTCTGTTCTGACTTCAATCCTTCGATCTTCACTCAAAAATGCAATCGCATAGTTGACAGGGAAAGGATGTTGTTTGTTAGTGTGTTTATGGCGGTGGTTGGGATTAATATTTCCAACATAAAATTATATTCTAAAAATAAATTAAAAGTTAATCTAGGTTGAAGGAATAACTGTGTCAATGTAACGAATTCATGTTGGGGATAACTATGTCTGTTTGTCATTTCACCAACGCACCGCCTCACTATCACCCTTTTAAAGACTTTTCAAACCTCTACGCTAGATCCCAATGGTTATGCTTTGTCACTACTCATGACGGTGTGGTAGTGGCGGTAGATGCTACTCGATACTTCTACTTTTAATTGGAGTTGTCTTTAGTGCGGTTTTTTGGACTTTTCGGTGTTGGAATCCAACAAAAACAATTGATGTGAAATCTTGATTTGTGTTATTTAAAAGGGTTTTTTTAACTGTATATATGGATTCAGCACCGTGAAAAACCCCTAGGGCACTTCGATTTTGTAGGGGTTACCCATCAAGCTTGTGATTTCAATAAATTCCTGCTAGATTTTAAAGAAAATAGTCCAGAAAACCCCATCGGAAAATCTCGCAAAAAATTGCACTAAAAACAACTTCGCTTGTAATTTGGAAAGCTCTAGGGTCATGTCCTCTGACTGACGGTGGCAACAGTTGAGGTTTCTCATAGTGGCAGTAACTACTCCATTCTTCTAGCTTTGGGACATTGGGATTCTGCACAACTGACAGGTTTACAAACACTCAGCGAACTCTCATTATAGTGTCTGTGGGCCAAATGAGCTCACCTACTATGGCTCCTTGCTCCGACCAAACATCAACCATCTTATGGCTCGGCTTTAATAAAATTAAAAATAAGTTGGAGTGATACAAGCTCTTAGCGGTATTTATCAATGAACAAGGGAATTACTTCCACCGATGTTTGGTGGTTGTGTCTGATGGATAGCAGCTCCATGGAAATTAATAAAAAATTCTTCTTATGGATAGCGACAAATAAGATGAGATATGATGGGACTCTCTTTAAAATGGTTCTTTCTTTAACTCTTCAAATTTTCTTGGCTGAACATAGGCAACAGACTCCTCTAACTCACATTCACTGGCTAAACAAATAGATTATCTTGAAGATGTATATAACCTAGAACCTCTATATATATAAAAAGTAAATGTTGTTGGCTACAAGATCCACTCACTCCCAAACCATAATGCATAAAGAAAGTAAGAAACTAACAACCTATACGTATATATATATCATGAAAGAAGATTTTTCCATCAATACTTGAGCAATAATGGAAAGTCAAGTCATTACAACAAATAATCGATGCTTGAGAAAGAATGGAAAGTAAAGTAGGTACAACAAATAATACAACACGTGAGTAGGACACATCTGATACTAGACTAAAAGAATGAGAAAAGAAGTCACCAATAACATCCACCAGGATTTTTCACTTGAGACAATCTCCAAATGAATAACAACAAATTATAACCTCACTCTACTTTTCGAACAACTCTTCAAACAACCCTCACAAGGTGTGAAACACAATATAGCGGGCAACACAATATACGGTATGCCTCAGTAGAATTAGGCACACACAAAACATTGCAATCTCAACAACATTAAATGCACAACTCACTTGCATCCACCTCATTTACGTTGACTTGACTTCGAACTAGTCTCTCCTCATTGAATCCTTTGTCACACTATACCAAGCTCTCATACCAGATGAAAGACATGGTCTACAACACTCTGATACCAGATGAAAGACACAAAGAACACGCACTTGGAAATTGTAATTCCTACTTGTCTCACTTGTGATTCTTCTTATCTAGAGGAGTCTATTCCTATTCCTTAGGTTTGTTATATCTGGATGTTCCTATATGTGTGTGGTTGATATATTCTTTCATCCAAGTGATTGTGTGTCGAAGATAGTCTACATATCTTGCGACAACACTAAATGTATTTATATGTAGTCGTATTTGATGTGAATATGCAATGTAGTGCATTTGCTCAAATTTTAAGTTGGTATTAGACATTGTTTGGGCTTAGGCCTTGGCACTCCCATGTCGAGGATCATGGAGAGTAAATAGAAATGCATTGTTTAGTAGAATGTCTATGTGTTTCCATCATCAACAAACTCAAAGACTCAGATTCAATCAACAGGGAGGCTTGCCCAATTACAATGGGTGTTCAGGGAAGTATCTGAGGGGAGACATTGGAAATGGGGCAGGTTCTCTGGTTTCTATGTTTGTGAAGCCTTTGTTTGTAGCATTGGGCAAGAAGAACAAGAGTGTGCAGAGAATATTTGCAATGTGCCTCTTGAAGCTCATTGAGAATGCCAAAGACCTGCCAGTGGGAGATTTTTTTCCAGTTGAAATTGGCAAGCAAGAGAGTTGTTCCATTGTTATAAGAGAGGTCACATATTTTGATGTGAGGGGAAGCATGGTGCGGTGGCCTAGCTGAAAAATTGATTTGATGAGGCATGTTCAACTACAGAGTAGTGAATGTTGTGGAAACTCATTGCTTGTTATCAACATTTGATTTTGATTGTTTCTAGTTCGAATCTTATGATTAGTGGTTTTGCGCTCTGCGCTCTTTTGGAGGCACATGTATCATAGTAAAGGAATTGAAAGGAAAGCTTCTAGGTTATGTCCACTTTCCCACCATTACACCATGTTCTCCATGGTTTCCAGCAATTGTATCATGGTTGCCAATCCTCTCAAGTTCCTTGTGGTGGTGAATGGGGCATAACATGTTCATACAATCAGTCCCAAGTGGTTTCACATATGGGGAAGATTTTCCAACCTTTCACTGTCAATTTTGTCATTTCAATTAGAGATAATTTTTATGAATATGGGTTGAATGGAATAAACGACCCAAGATTTGACAATTCATTCTCTGCCATTTATACCACCAGTTTGACTACAAAAGAAGATTTGACTAGGCTCCTCCGCGTATGTCCAAGGCAGTTTCACCATTGTCAATCTCAAGGTTCGAGGAGTGGTGGAAATTATTAGACATGTCGAAGTCTTGTCATATTGGACGTTTGTCAACAACGATGGGGATTCAAGAAAAAAATAGGGGTTAGGATGTCAGAAATAGATTATTCTTGCACATGAATCAAGGAAGTTTTAGAAATAAGAATGGTGGAGCTACAAGCATGATGATATAGTACATTTTTCCTCATAAACCATGAGTAGTTGTGTTTTGTATTTCTTTGTAGATTTTATTGGTTTTCAACATAAATATTTCAGCAAGGTTTTGGTTGCATTGCCACAGGAGAATTACAAAATGGAACCTACGATTCAAATTTAACAATATGTCCTACCTTTTTAAACATTAAACGTTGTGCAGTCATTGCAGCGCAAGAGCCTAGAAAATGCCAAGTAGTTACCACGGGAGGCTGTCATCCTACACATTAAGTTTACTCAATTCTTCAAAGGGAAACGAAAGCCTTGCAGATATTTTCTTTTGTATAGGAATGGTAAGTCATATTTGGCAAAGGTTGTTTCAATTGAAGAAGATTTAACATTTTATAGTATTTCTTCTTTGGACCTTGTTCCAAAATTGATTACTTGTTTCCAATCTATTTCAAATGGCTAGAGACTGTGCTTCATCAATAATATTTATTGATGAAATAGACTGCTTATGTAGGGATGTGGAGTTCAACTGAGTGGAAACTCAATTGTAATGCTATTGTTTTTTTTAAATAGTGGTCAAACTTCATCTTGAGTAGAGATAGAGAAATTTCATGTTTTGTTAATATGAAACTTATTTTTTTATGTCTTGGAATCAGGATAAAATTATTGAGCCTTATTGAGCCTAGCTAACTCAATGTTGGTAAAGTTATTTTGTTAGAATTCACGACTCTAGAAAATGACAAGTTAAGCATGGAGTTCCAAGATTTAATTGGCAAAGACAAAGATTCCCAAGATATGAACAATTTCAAAAGATGAGGGAAAGGAGAAACTTAGGATGAAAGGATGATGGAAAATAAAGTTAAAGTTTGTGTGAGTTTGTGGAATAGACTCATCATGATGGTGTATTATGTGTCACATACATTTATTAGTAAGCAATTCTAGGATGTTTTGTAGTGGTGTTTCTTAAAGTATGTACCTGGTAAATCCAAGAGTTAGAGTGTGTAATGAAAGCCCCATGAGGCATGTGTACCCCCCATAAAGTTCGTGGTAATCTTAAAACCACTTTGTATTTGTAGTGTTGGTTTGTAACCACGTGTGAGAGTGAAGTGGACAGGGATTCCTCTAGGCATGGTTTAGGGTCAACCGATAAAATCCTTAGCATGGGTAAGGGTGAGCCGAGAAAACCCTGGGCCTAGTTAAGTTGGGTCTGTGTTGAGCCTTGTTCACAGAGTTTAGTGTTCGTGGTTGTGTTGAGCATTCATGGTTTAATTGAGTGCCTTCATGGCAGAGTTGAGCCTTTGTGGCTATGTTGAGCCTTCATGGCTCAATTGAGTGCCTTGGTGGCAAAGTCGAGCCTTGGTGGCTGAGTTAAGCCTCGGTGGCCAAGAGCCCTTGTTGGCATGGTTGACGGTAATTCAATAAAACCAAGTGCATGGTTATGGATAATCCAATAAAACCCATGATGATAATGGAGGGGGGTTTGTAGGTACAAGTACATGGATGTAGTTATAATGGTTGATAGAACCATGTATGCAAAAGGCATATTAGTAGGCAGGCTGTTAAAGTAGTTGGTACCCATGCGTTTCAGTGGAAGGTTTCTCCTTTAGATGGACATCGACATATTCTTTCGTTATGTTTGACCACAAATAGACTTTGGATATTGAGATTGAGACAAGTAGTCGTTAAGGGGGTTACCTAGAAATTGTAATTCCTACTTGTCTGAGTTGCAATTCATTCTATCTAGAGGAGTCTATTCCTATTCCTTAGGATTTTGATATCCAGATGTTCCTAGATTGGTGTATGGTTGAGATATTCTTTCAACCAAGTGATTGTGTGTCCAAGATAATCTACCTATTTTGAGATAATACTAAATGTATTTATATGTAACCTTATTTTATGTGAATATACAATATAGTGTGCATGCTCATATTTTAAGTCATGCATTTACACTTGCTAACAAAAAATCTGGGACATTTCATAATGATGAAATGGAAAAGAAACTACAACTGCATTACAACTTTGACGTTGCATACCTTCTACACCGCATCTATATTTATACACAAAATAAGTTTGTTAATTTCCTTTTCGAGTTGATAGAGTCATGGTAGTGATGCCCCATTGAAGATCGATAGGTTAAGGTGGTTGAAACGGTGAGGCAGTGTGAAAGTGAAATGATAAATGAGCATAATTATCTCCAAAATTTTTGGTGATGAAATAATAAATCTATCAGGAGTGTACAATCCCATCGTCGTACAACTAGAAGAATGGGGTAGTTACTGCCACTATGAGAAACCCAAACCATTTCCACTATGAGTCAAAGAAGTCAACCACATAGTCATCCAAATAAGAAGGAGAAGGTCACAACCCTAACCGATGTCGAGTAGCATCTACAATTTTTGCCAGACCGTCGTGATTAATGACAAAGCATAACCATTGGGAGCCAACGTAGAGGTTTGAAAAGTCTTTAAAAGTGTCGTAGTTGTAGGTGCTGCTAGAGGTTTTAAGTTTGAAGGGTTTAAAACATTTATTCCTAATTTTGATACATGTTTATCAAAGGATTATTAAATTTTTTGTTTTTAAAGTTAAGAGGGAAGGCAATATGTCCATTTTTTTAATATTTGATACCACATGAAAGACAAAGCATACAACTCTCTGATACTAGATGAAAGACATAGAGAACACACAACTACAATTGCTTAGAAAAACTCTAACTCATTTACACAACTATTAAATGGAAAAGAAACTATATTTGCATTACAACTTTGAATTTTCATACCTTCTACACCTCATCTATATTTATACACAAAATAAGTTGGTTAATTTCCCTTTCAATTTGAAGGAGTCAGGGTGATGATGTCCCTTTAACTCAATAGGCTAAGGTGGTTGAAATGGCAAGGCCATGTTTGAGAGTGAGGTGGTGCGTTGGTGAAATGACAGACATACGTAATTATCTCCCACGAGCGTAACAATGAGATTTT